>CAEFZX010013778.1:0-26555 GCA_903066825.1 Alfaro cultratus | reverse complement strand
CAGTGGTTCTTGGTGCAGCGCCCCCACAGGCCAGGAGGGGAACAGGTTGGTTTGACTCAGAGCCACAGCAGCTGGAGCTGGAGCAGATGATGGAGTTCTGGTTCCAGTAGAACCGGGTCCAGTAGTGGGAAAACACCCTACAGCTATACAAACACCTGCTGTGTTTGAGACTCCCTTAATGTCTAAAATCTTTTCATCAGATCTTCTGAGGAATCAAAAGACCAAAAATCTGAAAGATATTCATGACATCCAGCTGTCAGTGACAAAAACAGCAGGAATTTAAAGGGATAAATCATACAATTAAAGCAGAAACAAATCAAATATGGACAGTTGAGAAGACACATCAGTTCCTCTGTCAGACTGTGTCTTATTACATCCTTAAAGACGCTGCGACGCCCTGAACGTGACCTGCAGAGAGTCAACAGGTCCTTACTTGTGTTTTACTGAGACCTAGCTCCAGTGTTACGTTGCATCTCCACGGTCTTACTGTTTATTTTGTTATAAAGTATCTGCTGAACTTGGCCTTCAGCATGTTGATGTGATGTTTCAACACGGTAAACCTGAAGAGTCTGTCACGTCTCTGATTCGTTTATTCCAGCCCTGCAGGATGCAAAGTCAGGGAAGCGCTGCCAGTTAATTTGTTCTGTGAGTGAAAGTCAAGAAGAGAGTTGGCTTTAGGAGCCGTTATCCTCGACGGGACCAAACAACACGGACAGCCGAGCTGCAGCGGGACGCTCCCAGGTGCCGCTGGCTGAATGCGAAGCAGGCGCGGCGCTCAGAGAGGCGGCGAGTGCTGAGCAGCCGCTCCCCAGGCGCAGCAGCCATGTGTGAAGAGGAGCGAGCGTGATAACCCCGCTGAGAGGATGGAGTAGAAACGGGCTTTCTGCAGCCAAACACTCTCGTTATGAATTAACAAGCAGTCAAGGACGTGCTAAAGAGCACACACACACACACACGCACACACACACGCACACACACAGGAACAACAAAACTGCTCGGTCAGCTACCCTGCTAAAGCCCTCTCAGCCCAAACTGCTCTGCAGGTTCAGGTTTTATTCAACAGATCCTCTCTGGTTAGCAGAACATGACATCAGTTATTAAACTGGAACAAAACCAGAGAAAATCTCATCTTCACTGAAAACAACAGTTACAAACAACTGAGAATAATATTCAAGCTTAAAAATCAGAATCATACGGAGGTTGGAAATGAATTCAGGAGCAGAAAACTGTTCGAGTGATATAAAATACGACATGTTTTATATCTTTAATGAGAAACTTCATCATAATGAGAAATAAAACTGGTTAAAACAAAATTATTCAGAATGGATGGAGCATTTTATTAATCGCTAATATAACAACCTCCAGGTAAAAACTAATCAATATGTCATTTATTAAATCATAAGATTCAGACATCACTGTATAATTTATTTCATCAGGTGCCACTTTTTTAACAATAATGTCATTTTGCATGTTTGAAAGACGGAAGTTACATAAAATTTAAAAGACAAAAAAAAACAAGGAAGTTTTTTGTCAAAACAAGACGTTTTATTATAAGTAGATATTTTCTTGTTACAAGTTATGAAATTATGCTAATCTGACAGATTGAGTCTTAAAACAGCCATAAATGTTTTCTTTAACATCCTGAGATTTTACTGTTAACACCTTTCTATTGTAAACGAGAAAATATTTTAGTTTTAATGAGATATAAATCTCATTCTAACAACTTTTATATCTCTTTAAAATGAGAAAACTTTGAGATTAATCCCAGAAATTTGTAATTTAGATTTTCTGAGCTGTGATTTTAGAAAGACCAGCAGGAAGAAGCAGGAAACCTGCAAAGTGTCACTGAAGCCAGCAGTTTATCTGGAGGAGGGCCAGCCGGCTCCGCGCTCGGCACATTATCCGTCCTACAGCCGCCGCCGCCGCCGCCGTGCAGGGCTAATATCCACACACACCCACACACACACACACACACACACGGTCAAATGAGATTTTAAAATGTAGGAGGAGTCGTTTGCAGCCTGTGAAGTGGAAATAAATACAGCTTGATTCAGTAAGAATGTGTTTTTCTCACAGTGATAAGAATAATTCCTGGACCTTTTCCTGCAGGATAAACACTCTGGTGTTCAGCAGTTACCTGACTCAGGATCAGATTCTTATTATCCAGATTTTAGTTCAACTTTTCTGCAGAGATCAGGAAGCAAAAGGTTTCCTCTTTGGTATAAATCAGACTCTACGTTAAGCTTCTTTCAAGGAAATTTCCCGGCAAACGGAGATAAAAAGAAAAGGAGGAAAACAAACAGCAGGAAGTGTAAAGAATTGGTTAAAAGATAAAATATTCCTGCTCTGTTTCTACATTTCTGAAAAACAAAGCAAGGCACCCGGAGCCTGAGATGATTTTCTGGCCCAGTCTTCCCAGAAACAGCATGTTGATGTCATGAACTACCAGGTCCGTTAAACATCCTGCAGAACCAAACAGCAGAACAAAACCTAGAAACGTCTGGAGGAGAAGGGCTTTGGTCAGCAGAACCTTGGACCCAAACGACTCCATGATAAACATGGTTTGGTCTTTGGGATGGTGAGATTTACTTTATGTATTTATAAGATGCTAGCATCTAGCCAGCTAGCATCTAGCCAGCTAGCATCTAGCCAGCTAGCATCTAGCCAGCTAGCAAGCTAGCAGCTAGCCAGCTAGCATCTAGCCAGCTAGCATCTAGCCAGCTAGCAGCTAGCCAGCTAGCAGCTAGCCAGCTAGCAGCTAGCCAGCTAGCAGCTAGCCAGCTAGCCAGCTAGCATCTAGCCAGCTAGCATCTAGCCAGCTAGCATCTAGCCAGCTAGCATCTAGCCAGCTAGCTTGTGAAGAAACAGGGAATCCTCCTTAACAGCAGCATTAGCCTGAGCATCGTTTGTTTCAAGGCAGCCAAGCACGTAATATTTAATAATATTTATGGTTCCTCATCTTACCTTCATCATTTAATGTCCTGGTTCCTCTGACCACTGGGACCAATGGGATCACTGGGACCACTGGGATCGTATCTCCAGTAAAGTTTCCTGCAGGCTCATACTGGGCGCTCAGCTGAAGGTCCATCTCTTCAAAGAACGATCTCTGTCATTCTTTGAAGAGATTCCTCTGATTTGAGCTTTGATTATTGGTGATCAGGGTTTAGTTTAGTTACCCAGAGAGCTGCGCAGCCTATAAAGTTCAGTTCGTACGTTTGGTTGCATCACACGCTGCAGAAGGAGATGAAGGCTCTCCAGTCTTTACTTACCAGCTGATCAGTTCCAGTCTTCAGTCTCTGAATTGAATCAAGTTTATTTATTCACTTTTCTTTCTGATTTTTTCTCTTACGCCTTACTTGTAAGTTTAACCATGAAAAGCTCCAGCGTGTTGAACATCTGTTGGCAGTGAAGCCATTTTTCCCGTCTCGTTCTTTAATCAAAGCTTGGCGTCGGAGCGCCGCGGCTCCCGCTCCGCTGTGAAGAATGTTCCCAGCATGGAGCAGGGAAAGCAGACAGAGAGCAAATACATTTCTTCCTTCTTATGCAGGAAAAGCTGCTTGTTGACAGACAAATTTATAGATGTCATAACAGATTTAAAGAAATGTGAGTCTACCGGCGCAGCAGCAACAGCTGCAGCCACTTTGAAATGGAAGGTCAAGAACAGCCAGACTATTAAAGTGGCTCTTGAAATGAGTTTTGTGGGAGCCTGCTGATGGATGCTCTAAAATACTGAGGGCACTGTTGACCAAAATTGGTTTTCAGACCTTGCTGATTGGCTGGGCAAACTTTTGTATAGAACATGACAGAGCTATTCCTGCAGGGTTCCTCTGAGCAAGGCACTGCAGCTGCGTGTTGAACAGCGACTCAGTGGCTGTGGTGGAACGTTGGAAGAAAGGAGAAATCCTCAGGAAAGGGTTAATTAATTACAAAACGTAAAAACAGAAAACCAACATGCAAAGAAAATGCTGTTCATGCTTTTCAACTTGAAAACTTTCTCATGAAGCCATGAGTAAGTTGGAAAATGTGTCATGGTGAAGCATTAATTTTAATGCAATAAAATCCAGAACATGAGAGTTTCACTGCATAAAAGGAATTTAAAAATAATCCCAGAATAAAAATGAAACCTGAAAATGACTAAATGTGAGGGTAAAACTAAAAACATGAAGGTTTTTCAGGGTTTTCTGTTTTTCAGTTTGGTTGGCCGAGTGGATTATTATACGAGTGTCATCAGCATAATAAGGTAAGTTTATCTCCATGGTAACCAATAATTTGTGGATGAATGACAGATATTGAAGAGAGACCTTTAAATGTTTTCTATCTTAATGTCTTTAAATTTAGAAAAATATCAAAAAACAATATTTTCTCAGAAGTTGCTGTTTCCATTTATTTTTTTCTAAATTTTTGTGGAGCATCACAAATTAAGAAAAAACCTTTTACTTTTAATTTTCCCCGTTTTAAAGGCTCAGTATTATGTGTTTTCTATACACATAGAGACATTTTATAGAAAACCAGACGTGACTTCAATATTTAACTCCTTGAAATTGGGCCTCTGTCTCTTTAAGAAGCTCCTGTTCTGTCTGAAGCTCAGCCTTCAGGAAGTCGTCCCAACATGGCTCCTCTATTGACCCTTTAACTTTTTTACTAGCACTGCTCTGAGCAGCAGCTCCTATAATGAGCTCACCAGCTGTTTGCTAATTGCTGCTGGCTAGTCTGAAGGAGCTGAGTGGGGGACGGCTGCCTGTAACATGATAAAGCTCAAAAAAGTCAATTTATACATAATACTGCCCATTTATATACATTAATAGTCTAAACTAACTAGTCAAATTTCTTGTGTGTGTAGAAACGTGGTGAATGAAACTCATCAGTGTGTTTAACAGTTTTGCTGTACAGAAGCCTGATGTGAATGTGACTGACGTTGTGTCTGCTGGTTAAAAGCCTGACCTGCCTTTGGTCAGAAAAGCTTATTATCTTTGTCTTTATTGAATTATTCGTTGACCTGCACACAGGCCTCCATTCTGCCTGTTAGCATTCAGATTTGCAGTAGGAGTGAGGTTTAGTAGAAAAGCAGCTGAGCGCCGTCAGCCTGGGAGACGATGAAGGTTGAGGCGTTAAGCTTCGCCACATGGCCTCTCCGCCGGCGCTGGAATCAGATTTTACTCCGCTCACACTTCCCTCTCCTCTCACCTCATCTACATCTGTCTGCTCATCAGTTTTACAGTTCACCATTTTCACCAGGTGTTCCCATTCGCTTCACTTAATTTAATTTCTACATCTATTTTTTTTTCATGAGTTCTCATGGAAATGTTTTCCGTCGTGTTGCCACAAAGCAAACATGAAACTCCACAGCAGTGTCTCGTTCCTGTTATAGGGTCTTTTCAGATGTGATTGAAGTGTTCATTGTGCGCGAAGCTCGAAAATCAATTTTAAACAGAGTGACGAACATCTGAAATGGGACATTTATATTCTAAAAAGCAAATGGGAAAGCAGTGATGTAGAAAAATCGGCGCATCTTTCCAGGAAAGATCCATGAAGCTTCACACAGTTCAAACTTGTAGCTCCAGTGATTTTCTTTCAGGTGTGCAAAATCTCACCGCAAATGTTTTATTGATTTTTTTTCCTGACATCAACACAGGAGGCGAAATCATACAAAAGCCATTAAAGATGAGAAAAACAATGTTGTTTTCCTGCTCTGGAAACTTTCTGAAGCCTTTATCCATCCCTGGGTTGAGATGATGGGTCAGGAATCTGAGCTGCTCTCATTTAAGATGCTTTTAATCTGCTTATTCTGACATGACGCTTCACTTCAGAGGAACAGAAAGGAGATGATTGCAAGCTGAAACCAGCAGCAGCGAAACACAGAAGCATCTTCAGGAAGCGTCGCGTCTTCCTGCTGCTGAATGAACCTCGGATCAGCTGATGGTTGATTTGTTCGACGTTAAAAGCTTTGGAGGCTTCCTCCTGATCTGGGTGTTCACATCTGAATGCTTCTCCCTGAAAACACGCTGTCACCAAAAAATGTGTTGTGATTATCTTCCCCAGCAGCAGCCTGAGCCGCGGGGCGAAGGCAGGCGGAGAACCGGATCTCTGATCGGCGTCCCGATCCGGCTCACACACCGCTGTGAAAAACTTTCACTGGTTTACAGGTGAGATCTGACTGGTCTGGTCTGAACCTACATCACTTAATCATTCCAGGCGCCATGATGGACGTCGGAAGTGAGGGATGGGAGTGTTGAGCAGAGTGACTGAAATTGGTTTCCAAAGTAGTTTTTGCCAGTTGCCTCTACTTGTTCCAGTTGAACTCATTTGTCTGTGAACGTAACTCACCTGTCCATGGCTAGACTCTTACCTTCTCCATTTGGTATCTTTCTCACCATACTTACTTATAAAGTATATGAACGTTAGTTTGCTGCTCGATTACACCGAAGGCTGCCAGTCATTAACGGCTGCTGTCCATCGCAGCTGCATCTTTCCTCATTAAAGTCATACAATAAAATGAGAAGTTTGGTTTCTATCCTTCTCTGTGCCGCCGATCGCGCAGCACCCTGTGATCGTTTTTAAAGTGAAATCAACTAAATCAAAGCGATGTTAGACCCGGCTGTCTGTTTTTGACAGGCTGTAAAGGAGCGCTTTGGTAGTTTTGGCGTCTGTCATGGCGCAGTGGGCAGAGTTCTGGCGTCACAATTACTTCCTGACCACTAGATGGTCAGTTAATCCACTCAAATGAAATAAAAACAAAGAGGTAACGTACCAGGTCCAGATGCAGCGGAACACTGTGAATTCTTCACCATTAATTACAGTTAAAATGACGTTTTCAGATCAGAAGTGAATGAAAAGCAACTCAAGGTTCAAAGGCAGGAAATGATGTTCGACAAAATCAAATCAGATGAGAAGCAGAAAGAGAGAAAGTTTGATATTCCTCTTTTATAAACCGTTCACAACCTGCCTNAACTTTAGAAATTCATTTTATAACTAAATTCTGAGAAAAATACCAGCACTGTGTGAACCCATCTCCAACTAAACTAATCCAGATGCATCAATAATAAATATTAAAATCACATATTAAATCTACCACTTCTGGCAGAGATCTTTGAATAACCGTTTATAATCAAATTTACCATTTTATGATGGAAAATAATCTCTTCAGTAGTTTCCAGTCAGATTACATTAGATCACTGCGGCTGCACCGGTAAAAATCCTGAACGATTTCTGAAGAGTCAGGAAGTTTAATTTATTCTTTCTTTGCTCTACATTTGACCACAACTTACTGACTGGAATGGAAAAATGGTTGGAATAAGTTCTGTAGATAATCTGTGTCACTTATGAATTATGCATCTAGACAGCTAATAATAAGTTGTGGGGTTCCTCAAGGGTCTGTATTTAAGCCACTTATATTTAGTACAATCCTAATGTCTTTAATAATAGAGAGCAATATCTCATACTGGAGGTGGGAGACAAAAATCGTTTTTTTCAGTGGACTGCGATGCAGACTGGATTATCCTCCATTAAGGACTTTGACTCTCTGGGAGGATCTTTCTATAAAACACCTCAGATCCAAGATACTCAAGTTTTAGCTGCTTGTGTGCAGAAATCGCCACTTGTTCTGTTTGTTTCATCTGTAATGTCAAATTCTTCCACTTAAAGTTTGACACTTGTTTAGAAATGGTCCAGAACCTTTGCATTAGTACGGATCCTGTGTACTTTCAGTCCCTCTGGAGGAAAGCAGACGCGTGGGCTTGTTGGTTTCCTCTAGCTGGACCCAACAGAAGCTGAACCGGGCCGCAGGGCCGCCGGCAGGTTCCATCTGGACGCTGAGCCGTCACTCAGGCTTACCGCCTGTCACGCGGTCGGACGCGGCTCTTCCATCTCCCTCCTTTCATGTCCTCGTCCACTGACGACGTGTCTCTGAGTTTCACTGTAAATGACTGACACTTCATCGCCTGCAGCGCATGTCAGCACAGATCCTTCCATCTGCAGCAGCTGCATCAGAAACGCCGAACGTCCTTCAGTCGGCTTGAAGCAGCGCCGCTGAATCTTAATCTGACGCTTCTTCTGGTCCCACAGACCAGAACAGGAGAGGCTTTGAAAGTGACGCTGGTTCCAACAGCGCGGCGCGTTTACTGAGAGGAGGTTACCATGGTTACTGCCACGGTTGACTGGTCGTTAATATTTATGCTTACAATGAAGAGCTACTGATGTTTCACTAAAACAACCTATAAGAGTCTATTTAATAGGTTTGCCTTTTTCCTCCTGCTTGTTTGGGTCATGAAGAATATTCCAGAGCGTCTTGGAGAACCTCCAGGTCTGTCTAAAACCATACAATGATCTCATGGTGTCCAGAATAAAACCTCCACCGGACTCCGGTCAGCTCCTGTAGATCTGAAGTTCTCAGTCATACAGAAACATGAACTCTCCTTTCCATTGGAAGGAATCGGATCAGATGGTTCAGGAATCTGATCCGATCTTCCTCTGACCCGGTCCTGACCCGGAGCGTCCTGGAGAACTTAATATCTCCTTTAAACTCACCATGAAGGATTTTCATGTGTTGCTATGAAGAGGAATGTCTGGAATTTTCCTCCATGACCCGATCTGGGATCCGGAAGATCAGCGGACGATGTTTGCACAGATCAGATATTTGATGGCTTTCTGAACATTTCCAATGTTACATTTTACTTTAAAAAGTATTAATATGGATGAAGCTTTTAAAGCTTGAATAAAGCAGCCAGAGTCGGGGACATCATGCCATCAGTTTACCTCAAAGGCTTGGATTAAACCCCACATCGTTAGCACTGAGAGCGATTAGCCTCTATATGAGACTCTACTGCTGCAGAAAAGCAAAGCTACTGTTTGGTTTTATTAACATCTCTCATGTTGAGCCATAAAAGCAGAAATATTTTAGCTCAAAACCTGCAGAACTGAGTTTAGGTGATGCAGCAGCTGCAGTTCAATCAGATCTGTGAGTCTGAGCTGAGATTCTCAGCTTCCACTTATTAATTATCCCATCATTCAGATGATAAATGGAGAACATTTATCGATATTAATATCGAAACAACAAGACAAATATGGACAGAGAAGAGCAAACTGAAGAAGAGGAAGATAAGAATTGGCCTCCTGGGCAGAGCTGAAACTATCGGCTCTCGATATGCAACTGATGGCTTATTGATCCGTCCCAACATCAACTCTGAGGAGGAGAGAGGAAGAATAATTACAGACGGAGCGGTCAGTCGCTTCAGACAAAGAGACGGAGAATAAAGATGCTGGAGGCGGAGATGGAGCGGGCGGAGACCGAACCAGAGGAAGAGGAGAGAGGTGAAGGATGAGAGTGACTCCAGCTGGATGTGATCGCTGACATTTTCATCAGGAGTTCGTTTTGTAATGTCATGTCAAAGCAGAAACACGGTATAAACGGACGATAAATTTAATGCTGCGTGTTGCCAGACGGACATTTTAATCTGCTTTACAAAGACAACAGAGGGAGCAGAAGTAAAACACAACAGCGGCTCCTCTTCACAGAACTAATCTTAATCTGGAAAAGTCCAGATTAAAATATGAAGAAGGGATATCAAGCTAACATTTAGCAGCTACGGGAACGACAGCGTTCTGTTTCTGCACACTGAACCGTGACCTGGTGAGCGTTAGCGGCGGATCGTGACGCGCCGCTGAGTCAGCGTTTCCCTGAACAGGAAGTGAATGCGTGCTGGTCAGCTGCTGATGTTTCTCCATCCAGGCAGCAGCTGATGGCCTGAGAGAACGAAGGAAAGAAAACCACTGATTGCCGCTGAAGATGACACCATGAATGTGTTGCAGGAACGACTGAAACATTTTATTTTTTCATTTTTCCACAGCTGAGTTAATACGGTTAAACCCTTCAGGACAGCAGGACGGTGGACAGTAAATGTGGATATTTATACAGTAAAAAAAGGAGAAATGTTTGGACATTTACTGCCAAATGGTTGCCATGGCGATGTATTAAGCCAGGACCTGCTTGGGTCTTTCATACAGGCCTCCATCAGTTCCCGCCTGTTTCCAGCCGACTGTCAGGACAACCAGCATGGTTTTAAAACCAAACTGCTTTTAGGAAAAGGTTTTCTCTTCCTGATCCCTTAACCTGGATGAATTATTCCCAGTTTGATTCCGATAAACTCTCTGCTGGGAACAGATGGAGCAGATTTCCATGTCTGCCAACCAAACTGGGATTGACTTGATTTCTGCTTTTTTTAAAAACTTATTAAGAAAATCTTTGGGTTTAAATTAACATTTTATCCAACTGTGAAATCATAGAAAACGTGATATTTTATTTTGCTTCCCAAACGACTAAAGGCTTTAAAGTTTGTTTCATTTCAGTCAATAAAAAGACCTGCAAACAGAAATCCTAGCCTCTGTTTTCCTGTTTGGGTCTTTCTATTCTATTCTATTCTATTCTATTCTATATTCTATAGGTCTGACCATATTTAGTTCATTTCTCTGTTCAATAATTTGAAAAGATTGTTGCCATATTGTGTTTAGTTTCTTAGTTTATTCTTGTCTTTTGTTTGTTCTTTACGTTTTAGTCCAGCTCTTTCTGTCTTCATTAGTTTCTCTCCCTCAGTTATTTTGCCGTTTCCTCTGGTTAGTTTGTCATTATTTTTAACTCCTGTCTCAGTTTTTAAGCTTCTGGTCTTTCACTAACTGTGTTTCCATCAAGATTTTTATGCACATTTTGAAGCACTGATGAGAAAAATCTGGTAAAATTTGGAATAACTTTCTCAATTTGGCTAAAATGCTTCATCTTGAGGAGTTTTTGGCTTTTCCAATAAAACTGTGATGGTCTAAAGAGAAAATGAAAACGTTTTCTGAATAATTTTTGACATACATTTACCTCACGACTGGTCTGTTGTCTGCATTTCATTTCTTTCTCTCGTTCAACTCCAAAGAATATGATGTGCAACATTAAATTTACTGTGTGTTTCCTGTAATCCACACTGGGATTACTCAGATGAGTAATCCCATCTGATTACTCACTTGGATGATTACTGGGAGTAATGATTACTCCCAGTAATCATCCCAGTGATTACTCACACTCAGATGAGTAATCCCAGTGTGGTTAAGTTAGTCAGCCATGTTTGCTTCTGGGATAATTCTGGTTGGATATTTGGCAGAACTGAACCAGATCTTCACATCATCAGTAAAGTTTCAGTTGGGTTCAGGTTGCATAAACGCCGATTCTGCTTAAATGAACTGTTTGGTTCATGAACTCAACCACAGAGTCAAACCCAACACAGCGACTGGTTTGTCAAGTCGTTCCGTTAATCTGCTGCTTTTAATCCTTATCGGCTATAAGAAGCTCAGCCTCAGAAGTTCGGTTTGTCTTGGTGGAGTTCAGCAGGAAGACGCACACATCGCCGTCTTTCTTCTGCCTCCTTCCTCTCCGTCTGTGATCTGCCTCTCGCTGCAACATCAGCAGCTTGAAAGATGTAACTGTTTATTAAAACTGACTGGATTCATTGCCAAGTCTTGGTGAGTGTGTTTGTGGGTGAGCGTGTGAGAGAGACTAAACGGAAGAAGAAGGATGGAAGAGAAGAGAATAGAGAATCAGCTTCTTCTGTCAACACAGCTGCTTAGCCTTTGTAAAAATCAGCTAAGCTCTTTCTCTCTCAGAAAAGGAAATGTTCAGGAGAACCAGAAAACACACAACCAAACACGAAATGAACACACACAAAATGTAGGAAATGTGGGAGGTAATGTAGCTACAGCAGAGGAGGAGGAAAATCCTTCATCCAGAAGAGCCAGGAAACAGATTGTGACTCAACGTTTCACCGTTTACCAGAGGAAGTGATGTAACGACTGGAGAGCATCATCATCTTCATCATCTTCATCGTCCCTGTCCACTAACGGACATAAAGTCCCACTGATAGCAGCTGACCTGAGATCAGATCAGGACTAAACTAGGAGCCCTGGACGTTTCACCTTTGACCTTTCCCAGGGTTAAGTAGAAAACTACCCTCTGAAAATCTGAGAGTACAAAAAGCGAAACAAAATCCCTCCTGGAAACAGAAAAAGCTGCGTTTCCATTACAAATATCCACAAAACTTCGTTGGTGTGCTTCCATCGAAAAAATAGTTCAGGTTGACGTCTGCTGAAATGCTCCATCTGCTGGTTAAAGCTTGAACTGCATTCACCTTCAGCGAGCAAAGCATTATGGGTAATCCTCATATGAACGTCACAAGCCTCTCTGTGGTTTTAAAGTCTCGTCCCGTTTCTCTGAATGAAACGTTGGTTTTGACCCGCTCGGCACACAGCCGTCCTGAAACGCTTCGCTTTGTTAGAAAGACGCGTCGCCATGGTTTCCGATGCGTCTCACCCAGAAAAACCTTCAGCATCAACAGAAAACTTCTTCCTCACAAACACTTTCCACAAGACATCACACCTCGTCTGTTCACACACCCAAAGAGCCGGGTGAATGTCAGGCTACCGCCAGATGAAGGTAACACAATGAGACTGAGGATGCTCTCATGCATCTCGCTGCCACATCAAGTCTTCCTCCTCAGCAGGAAGGTGTGAAGCAGAAGCATGCGTTCACATTTAGAGCTGCAGCCGAGCCCAAAGGGAAGCGGCATCCAGCGGCGGCCGAGGATGGATGGAGCCTGGTTAAATGGAAATGAGTGAAAATACATTCTGCGGGTAATGATATGGGCGCATCGCATCTGAATCCTTCAGAACTCGTCTCCTGTGGTTCTGCAGACAGATGGAGTCTCTGTTAGCTGCTCCTGGTTTTGCATTTCTCTCTAAACGAAAGTCAGAACCAAACGGTTTCTTTGTCTGTCGTGGATACAGCTGCTCATTCTGACAAAATATGAAAAACTCTTTTAATGTGGCTCAATAAATGAAAGCATGAGAGCAGTTTCACAGAGATGAACGCAGAAGCGCTGAGTTAGGCGAACTTTCTACAGAGACAAAAGAAGCGTTTAATGGCTGCAGTAAAACATGCTGGAGAGCAGAAGTGGTCAGCAGCCCTAAAACTCCTCACTGTTATAATTACAAACGTTTTATGATTAAAGGAGAATCTGTTGAATATTCTGTTCAGTCTGTGGCTTCTTCTTAGAATAAAAAAAGAAGAATAGAGTCAGGAGAGGCTGCAGGCGGAGGGACGAAACACTGCTGACGTTTTTACATATGGCGGGTCGGATTCGTGTGAGCGAGTCGCTCTTGATGGGTTCACTGGGTTAAATGGGTCAGTGTTGGTAGCTTAGATGTCTGAACTTCCTGCTGATGTCACTCTCTGCTGCAGCCTATCAGCACCTGGCTCCCTGTCTGACTCGGACCTGCAGGTAGAGGTGTTCATGCTGCCGTGACATCCTGACGTTTGAGGAAACCTGTTCCAGCTGAACGTCTTCCCTGAGGATTTGGGCGCAGATAGAGGTGGGAACCGCTAACCAAAACGTTAGCAGTGCTAAAAGGCTAAAATACCACACCAACATGGCATTTAGCGGAAGCTAATGCTAAAGCATCAACTTCAATTCAATTATATTCACTCTTGAAAGATTACAATCAAGCACTAACTTAAATTTGACATTATAATTGACGTTTTCTATAATCACCTAAATATCATATTTATGCTGAATCTTGTTCTCTACTTTCTGTGTTTTGTTTCTGTATGTAGAGAACATGAGAGGAAATGAAAACAGTTTCTTCAAAATAAACCTGTTGTCTTTGTTAGCCTAATTATCGTTCACCAAAATATAGAGAAATGCACTGAAACATCCAGCATTATTTTATTGTGAAGGGCTTGTGCTCCAAACGGTGAGAAGATGATGATGAAACCAACTCAAATCATAAAGAAGTTTTCAATCTTTGTGAAAGGAGGAAAACTGAGCTTCAGGTTTTCCTCCGGACTCTGGTGTTGTGCAGCGTGTTCCTGTAATCGCTCTAATGTTGCCACTCAGCCTTTAATGCTTCGCCTGAGTTGGAATCAAAAGACGGATCAGCTTCAGCAGACAGCCAGCTTTTGATCAGACGTCAGGAGAGTTTAATGTTTGGTTTGGAAACTCCTTCAGCGCCGCCTCATCAAACCAACACGGACCAATCAGCATGTGGAGGAGCTGCTTCAGGTTTAATCAGGTTTAATGAAACTAAAGTAGGCAGAGCTTGTCTCCCTTCCTCTCATTAAGCCTGAGTGACGTGTTGAAACTGCAGCTCCTCTCTGCAGACCGGACGGATCGTTTCTCCTCCATCACTCGCCTGCCTTTGTGTTTTACTGCCGTCTTTTTGTCTGTTAAACATTCAGTCTGTGAGGAAAACCAACGACACATCGGGACTGATGAGAAACCGAACAAAGGAAAAACAACAAAAGAGACGCAGAGCATGACAGGCGAATGCTGTTTGTCTCCTTTGACGGACTCTGCATGCATGAGCTCTGATATGATGATGAAAATGCAGATTATTTTCCTCCTGCTCTCACACACCGTCCACCTCCGGATCTACAGAAACCAAACTGGAAGCTGAATGAATGTCTGGATCAAACATGATCAGGTTTATAGCAGATTATTTAGATTTTATCATTATTATTAACTTATTTTTATTTTGTTAGCAATTCTCATATTGGTTTGTTGTGTAGTGTTACATTATGTGTTGTTTTTATTTTTACATACCAGCACTTTGAATAGCCTTTGGCTGAAAGATGATGTGTATAAATACAGCGGCTTTGCTTTCAGACAGGAGGTAATAAAACATCTCTACGTCCAAAATATTTCATTTAAACTTATCTAATGCCATCAAAAACAAAACTTTTGACCCAAAAAGGATTTTATTCAAACATTAACAAAAGAAAACACGATTCTTGGTGATTAAAAACAGTTTCTGAAGACAACTTGAAAAACTGATTTTAAAATACAGATTTTTAAAACCACGTTTTGAAAATATTTATAACAAAAAATGAAAATTTTCACTACTTCTATGGGTAAAAATTAATTAGATTTGTAAGCAGGAGCAATTTATAGTCACTTTGAACCTTTTAAACTTTAACCGTAAATATCTTTTTAAAAGCCATGTAGAAAATAATTGGAAGTAGTTTCTACCTGGACAGGTGAGTTTTCCCCTCCATGTTTGATGCAAACTGCAGAAATCGTCCAGCACGGTCGGCGCCGCAGGCTGCTGCGATGGAGGGCCTGCGCCGTCCGGCTGATCCACCAATCAGGTGACAGAACCAGAACCAGAACCAGGCAGGCGGGAAGCAAAAGGCTGAGCTGCAGGGGAATTCTCCAGATTCCAGACACGTTCCTTCAACGCCTTCAGATTCCTGAGAGCAAACACATTCGGATGAGCTTGAAGATCTTCATTTCTGTAAATGAATACATTGTTTGTCTTTTATTAACAGTAAAACCTTTTGTTTCCACAGAACTGGACGTTTTAATCAGATAAAAACGCTCCGGCTGCAGAACGAAACCTCAAACAAAAATCCATCCTGTTTGGTCAAACAGATCAAAAAGAGATTCAGAGAAAGAAGGAAAGAGAAGAAGAACAGAGAGAGAATCCGGAGGACCAAATCCCATTCCTGACGCGGAGCAAAACTCCGCTCAGCAGCTCACATTCCAGCTGCACCGGCGTCCCGCTGGGCCCTGAACACAACATTTGTTTGGACACGGCGAAGTAAACAGGATTTCAGAAAGATTTAATTCTGTACCGGTGCATTCTGGGTAAATGTTCTGCTTTGATTTGACTGAACGTTTACCAGGAAACAAACATTCCAGGTTCTGGTTTTCCATGATAAGCTGGTGTAAAGAGGCCAGCAGGAAGTGGTTCTGGCTCCGTTCAGCTGACCCGGTTCCTCAGTGGAAGGTCCATTCAGAACCAGGAACCGGGTTTACACTGACAGCAGAACCACCAGAACCTGCTGCTGGGTCAGGATAACAGTGGGACTCATCCGTCCATCTGCAGCGTGGCTCCCTGAACCCGAGCACTGGGGTCAAAGGTCAGCTGACCGGTTTCACTGCATGTCAGCACAAGAACAATAAAGATTTACCCTAAGATAAAAACTGGTGGGTGACATCACTCTGCTTCACAACATCTGGACCATCGGTATCAGCTGATATTCTGAGGTAAAACATCTGGTCAGGTTTGAAACAAACAGATGTTTCCTACCAAACATTCATCCTGTCCCACAAACTGAAACTCAAAATGATCTGAGGAATGGAAACAGCAAAAGGACATTAGCAGGTTGTGAACAGACTAAAAGATAACTAAAAATGATAAATATTCAAACCAATAATCCACGAGAAGAGCCATTATCTTTTATTTTTATTTCTAACATGATAGCAGAATAAACTAACCCATGGACCTTACCAAGCTCCGCCCACAACCGACCTAGAAAATCCCACGTGGCCGCAAGTCTTACAAACAAAGCCTCGCGGCGCTTTGTTTCTATGTAAACATGGTGATTTTCTGCAGAATATTTCTGAGTCATTAGTGCATCATTTCACCAAATATCAGTAACAAGTTCATGCGAAGCTTCACTACATTGATGTTGTTATTTTCAGTCCTAACATTTCATTTTTCAAGCTTTTAGGAGTTGCAGAGCCTGGTAGCTACAAAAGCTAACAGATGTTAGCTTAACGTCAAAGGAAGGAGTTACTCGCTCAGTTGGTTGATTCCTCAGTTCTCTTATTAGAAAGACAGTTATGTCCCAGTTGAACAACTCGGCTCCTAATGTTTTTAAATTAAGTAAATTCATAATTGAAATATTATGTAGCAGAAATCAGTGAAGAGTCGTGTAACTGCCTGTGCCGTGTCATTTAGCATTAGCACAGTGCTAGTCTGCTAGTCCACAATGTGCAGCATTTGTTTGTGAGACGGCCACGCACGTGGTAGCCGTGCTATGACGTAGAATGGGCATCAGCCAATGAAACGCGGCCCCTGTGGTGGAACTATTTAAACTGCTTAGTTGGATCGACCAATCAGAAGCTACGACATAGCAACAGAAATAATATTCCCTTTAGCTTGGTCAATACTTTTTATAATTTCCCAAAGCAATAACAAACAATAGCTAAATATGCAAATAAAGACAATAATACATCGTTATTTCGTATGAAAACAACGATGCCTGAACTTTAAAACAGCGTTTGGGTTAAAGCGGAGCCGCCATTACGCAGCCTGGTGTCCGCTGAGCAACAACACGGACTAACGGTTCGGTTCACACGGTTTAACTTTAATAAAACAACATAAAAGTTCAATATAAAACATCGGAATCATATACAGTCCTGCTATATGTGATTTTGTAAGAATGTCATGCAATATTACCTGAATGAACAGGAGAAACGATGAGACGGGAATCAGCGGAAGCCGCAACACTGGCGGAGCCTCTGCCTTCACGCTACACTGCCCCCTGGTGACGAACTCCACAACCGCATCCATCTCAGATCAACCAAATTCCTCTAATAAAGTGTAAATAAACATCTTCAACATAAAATAAAGCAAATGTGACTGCATAATATGTAAACAAGTGGATTCCTCTGTACGGTGCTTGTGACACCATGAGGCTGGCTGGGCATGGCGGGGGCAGCATCATGCTGTGGGGTTGATGATCTTCAGGGAAGTGAAATGTTTCAGACGGTTTAAATCTCCTGTGTTTAATTAGCTTGTTCGTCAGATTTATGGGCGTACCAGAAACACGCAAATACAAAGGTTCTGGCGGGAGCCTTTGATTGTAAAAAAAAAAAACAACAAAAACAAAAACAAGCAAGAATAATAAATAAATAAATAAATAATAATAATAAAAAAATTTAATTGAAACTAACATGTTAAAGTCCATGCTGTGGTTAAAATAAATCCAGTGATTAATTTTAAAGTTGAGCCACCAGCCTGTTTTTTTCTTCCTTGTTGTTTGGAAGTGAAACAGATTGGGAGCCTGCAGTGGTTCTGTTTGGTTCTGATCCGTACGTAGGAGGCCTTGCTTCAGGACGCTCCCACATGTTTCTGTTTGGCTTCACATCCACTTTCCCTTCATTTGAAGTTTCTCCCCTTTCATTCCCAGATCTGGACGTCGGCCAGAAGCTGCAGGGCAGCAGCAACAAGTTGGAGCGGCGACTGAACGGCCGGGCCGGCAGAACCGGGTCCACCAGGGGAATTAAGCCTCTGCTTTGATTCACACAAACAGTTTTATCTACAGCCTGCAGCAACAATCGGCATTAGTAAACACTGCTGATTGACTGTGTGACTCCTGCTGCTGTTTTAGCGGTGAGAACACTGAGGATAAATTTCATGTTTTATGAGTGAGGAACAGTTGGGGAGCCGCAGTAAATCCAGCGCCTGCTGCCATTATCTGGCAGCGCTTTCATTAAAATCTGCAGATGCATTTTCAGGTTTGTTTCTGTCTGAGATCAGAGAGATGAAAGTCATCTGTAGGGAAGCAGAACGAGGAGCAGGCAGAACCTCCCGGCTCAGTTCAGGTCCAGAACCAGCAGAACTTCAGGAGAGATTCAGACTTTCATCACCGTCAGCAACTGTTAGAAAACAGCTGCTGCAGCGACATGGGTTTTGTTTTTCAGGATATTTAAATCAGAGACAGCAGCACAGCAGCCAGGTTCACAGAAACCAGAAAGAAGCAGAAAACTCTTGAATCCAGTTATCAGTTTAAAGATCAAATCATGACTGAACCCTGGAGCAGCTCAGCAGAGTCCTGGAGGATTCTGGGAGTTCGCCCCATTAATCTGGAGAAACAGCAGCTGGAACACAAAGTCAGATATTAATAATCTCATAAATTCACCCTCAGTTCTTTACTTTTCCCAAAACCAAATCACATCCACATCTGAGCAGCGTGATTATTATTAGTGGTTATTCAGTTCAGAAACAATCTGGTTTTAAATCTTTTTCTGTGTTTTCCAGGATTTTCTGCCTGTGATAATTTCGCTCCTGGATCAGCTGGATGATAAGAACCTGCAGGTTCTGAAGAAATTCTTCTGGACCTTTCTGTTAAACTCTCCAACTTTCACAGGCCACCTCTTCATTTCTTCCTTAATTTGAAGTTAATGCAGAGCATATAATAAAATATTTTTAGCTCTGCCCTGCTGGTTTCGGAGGAATCTTTGAGCCAGCAGGTAACTAATGGGCTTTAAGTGCCTCCAACAACCAATGCAGCTCTGAAGACAGCAATGCAGACAAACCTGGTGCATAATGAGCTCAGCACTTTCACTACTGTAAAAACTGCTTCTGAAATATTAAATAGCTGGAGTCAATCTAAATTCACCCTCTCCGTGTGCAATTAGCCGCCGCTGTGCGGCTCAGGCCGAGCGTCCGCAGCGTCCCGCCAGCCGGACCAGTCAAAGCCCGCTCCCACGACTCACAGGACCTGCGCTGCTGATTCTGACAGGAGGGAAAACATTTGGTCATTTTCTGTAAAAAAAATCATAAAATCAGTTTCAGTTTTAACATGTTGAACCTTTTCTGCAGGTTTTCCACGTTTCTCTGATTCTATTGATCCAAACTGACTTTATTGATCCAAACTGATTCTATTGATCCAAACTGACTCTATTGATCCAAACTGATTCTATTGATCCAAACTGACTCTATTGATCCAAACTGACTCTATTGATCTAAACTGACTCTATTGATCCAAACTGACTCTATTGATCCAAACTGATTCTATTGATCCAAACTGACTCTATTGATCCAAACTGACTCTATTGATCTAAACTGACTCTATTGATCCAAACTGACTCTATTGATCCAAACTGACTCTATTGATCCAAACTGACTCTATTGATCTAAACTGACTCCATTGATCCAAACTGTCTCCATTGATCCGAAAAGACTCTCTTGATCCAAACTGATTCTGATGATCTGCAGTCGTCTGGAAACCCTGTGAACCGCGACGGGCGGCGTTGATCCTGCAGGAGCAGAAACTTACATAATGGCAGCACAGAGGTGAAAAAAATATAATAAATTCTGAATTTACACATCTGAAGTTTGATGAGAGATATTTGACATTTTGAGCTTTGACTAGACTCCCGCACTGCAAAAACACAAAATTTACTAAATAATTTTGTCTAGTTTCTACAGAAGATTGGTCAGTCAATAAATCTGGTTCTGGTTCCGCTGGGAGATGATTTCACCAATAAAATGGCAAATGTCTTACGTGAAATTATTGGCTGTGGAAATAAAACTTTTCCATCAATATTAAGAAATTATTGACTAAAAACTAAAAACTTCTTTCTGAAAAGTTTTTATTACTTCAAGTTTGCTGAGATATTTGGTTTACAAGCAAGAGAAGAAATACTTGGTTGTATTTTGTGTTTTTGCAGTGCGCTCTTGTTGTTTTACTTTTATCAAGACAAAAAACTGATTAGCAAAAATCCAGGAAACTGTCTGATGATAATCAGGTATTTCTCATATTTCCATATTTTGTCTCGATAAATAGCATCTCTGCAGGAAATGTTGTAATCAAAGTTGATCATTATTTGGGAATCTGAACGAGGGTTTTTCCACCAGGAAGTATCAAGACGTTCCTCCAGAACCGCCTCACTGTGGAGAGATGATGATCTTCAGCTTTAATCTGAAGATTAAATCTTCAGCTTTAATCTGAAGATTAAATCCTGGAGTTTGACCCGGTCCGGGAGGTTCTGGATGAATCAGGAAGTTTTCCTACAGAATAAACGTTTTCCTGTCTTTGTCAGTTTTTGTCATTTTCAGTTTCAGATTAAAAGCATCCCACTCGCCTGCTGTCAGCGCCGTTACGTCCTTGTATTAGAAAACATGATTGTGACAAATGATCAGTATTTTAATTTCCATTTCAGGGAGTTTATTAAAAGCATAAAGTGAGAAATGTTTCTCTGATCTGACTGATGATCTGGATTCACACCCAGGTGACCTCGACTTTCTCTGCTCCATCAAACATTTTGATAAACAGTCATAAATTGAAATCTTTGCCTGGGCGGACCTGTGTGGACGTCCTGCAGCAGGAGCCGGGATCCAAAGTCGTTTAGCTTCATAAAAGGCTCCAGTTTTGGGTTTATTGGAGACAAAGTATGTGGAAACAAAAACCGATGATTAAAGACTCTCAGCAAATTTAAAATATCATAAAACACAAAATAATATGAGATCAGAGGAGGAAATAAAGAAATAAATGTACAGGTCCAGGCTTCAGGTTTCTGTGGCTTTAATCTGCTGGTGCTTTTATTTTGTAGTTTGGAGCTCTGTTTGTTATCCTTTTTAAAAATGAAATCTGGATTGTTACATAAAAGTTTGAGTATTAGGAGTGAGATAAAAATGAGTTTAACATAAAAACAAAAGACTTTGGGTCCATGTGCTGGTTCTGTCTCACTCTGCGTCGTACTTCCTGTTTTATTTTGGTAATTTCAGATAAAAACAATAAAATTTTGACTAGTTGTAAAGTAAATTAGAGTTACCTCTTTTAATGTTCAGGCTAATAGTCCTAATTATATTTTAAGGTATCTTAGATGTATTTTTCGATAGCAGATATTTAGCTTTAGCTCTTCAAAGACATTTTAAGGGCCTTTGTGTGTCAGAAGAGAGAAAGCAGGAAATTCTTTGCAGATTTTAAATTAAGTTTTAATCCTGGTGAACTCTTTCTGTATTCTGACATTTCCTCACTTTTTGTGCAGGAAACCCAAAGTTCTAAGTCGCAGCAATCGCAGGTCCAACCGTCCTGATTTCCTCTGGTTTCCATGGTGATTTCTGCTGGTTCCCAGTGAGGTCACTCCAGACTCAGTTTGTAATTAAGATGCAGTAACGCTCCGCTCTAATAAACATGTGGTGTTTGTTAGCTCGATGCTCCTCATGAACTGTTAGAAACTTTCAAACTTGTGAAGTTTTAAGATCTGAACTCTGCAGAAACCTCTGATGTTCTCCCATTCGTTTCCCAGCAGACTCAGATTTCTCACTTTCTCCCTTTTTGTCGCTCCGTTATTGCTTTGTTTATTCTTCTGCTTCGTTTTTCTTCCTTCTGCCACTTCGTCTTCCTCCCTCTGTTTTTCATTTCCTCTCCTCACTTCCCTTTTTCATCTTTCTGACTCTCATTCACAGCTGACTGGAGGCCGTATCTCCAAAATGTGACACATTATTTGGCTTTCAGAGGAGATATGGTATCTGATGACCGTACATATGAGAAATCCCAGATTATTGTGGTCTGTGAACGGCTCAATGCAGAAAGACTTGCTCCCTTGTCTGTATCTCATGTTTTCGGCTTCAGCCTTCCTCCCGTCTCATTTCCTCTGCCTTCCTCCTTCATTCCCTCTGAAACTCCTCAGTCGGCTCTCAGACTGTGGATAATTAATCTGACAGAGTCCAGTCAGGTTCATCTACATGTTTGGACGATAGGAGCTAAAATATCTTTAATATGGAAACAGTGAAGCAACACAGCTTACAGGTTAGAAGTTACAAACTGCACAGATAGGAGGATGCTGAGTTTTCCATTCAGTTTTCTCAAATACTACAGCTTTCACCTGCAGATGAAAACTGAGTATGACCTGCACAGCCAAGCAGATGTTCATGGAGGTAACATAATAACCTGCTCATGTGTCACTGAGGGAAGACGTTAAGCCTCTGGACCTGAAGCCACAATGATGCTGAGGAACTCTGGGTAAAAATAACATGACCATAACTAAACATTTTCACTGATTAGTTGTGACATTTGTAAAGTTTGACACATTTTGAAGCGTCTCTGTGTTGTTTGTGTTAGGTTCCACTTTTCAGAGCTGTTGGGATAATGATGTTTACAGAGGAAACATAGAAACTGTAAATGATCTCAGCTCACATCAGAAACACAAACATCCTGTTTAAAAGCACAAACTCAGTTCTGCTGTGATCCTCAGATGAACTCTCTGCGCTAAAAGCAGAGACCAGCAGAGCTTTGTGAAATATTTAACATGTTGTTGTTCTGAACCGGGTCGGCTCTTTGTTTCACTGAGGAGCCGCAGATCCACAGAACCATCGCTTTCATATTGATATATAACTTTACAAACGGCCCATAGAGAAGCATCTCACTGGGATGTTGACCTCCACTTTACTGGATTCCCGGCATAAAAGATGCATTTTTATCATAAATGATATTATTTTCATGTTTATGCTGCTGATCTGGTAAAACCTCTCAGTGCAGATTTTGTCATGATGAGTGTTTACAGACGGATCCAAATGCAGCAGGATAAAAACGTTGAGTTGCAAATTTAATTAAAAAACAGAAAAAAAAATTACAAAATTACATGAAGCCAATGTCAAAGAAAAACAAAGAAACAAAGGAAAACACGGCGAGGATGCAGGGAAACTGGGGATGATGGGAGAAACCAGCAAGGAGTGACTGAGAAAGAGGCGCTTCAGTAGAACTGGAAAATGAATAACTAGACATAAGAAACATAATAAAACCTACAGTGAATAAAAACAGAACTAACTAGAATCACTAAGAAGAACCGAAGGAAAAATAAATAGAAGGAAAAACTGAAATAAATGAAATAATTCACAAACTACAAAACAGTCAGGATCCTAACAGATGTAACTTCTGTCTGTTATTTAATATCTAATTAGAAACAAATTATTAGTTCCACTTATTTTCTCAGGAAAAATATTCAGACAGAATCTAAGAAATGGATTTAATAAAAATAAGCGATAATAAAGCAGATGTTGGCCTGAACTGTTTTCATTAAACTCCTGTTAGAGACAGAAATCTGATAACTATGAGCTGAAACCCAAATGTCTCCTGTCTGCTCTGAGAATTCACCCTGTCACATTCAGGAGTCCGTTTCCCGTTCAACCCGTCGGGTTTGGACCTTTATGTGGGTTTGTTTGTGGCGGCAGTGATGATGAAGGTTTGACCTCAGACGACCTGCTGCTGCTGGGATCCTTTCTGCATCCATATGTCAGGATATAAAAGACGACGCTCAGCAAACACAAACAGGAAACACAAAGAGCGTTTAAGATATTTCAGCGAGTGAGTCGAGGAAGAGACGGATGTAGCTGCAGCCATTTGGAAGAGTGGTGGAGTGCTCCGCAATCAATGCAGCTAATTATACCTGGAGAGCCGCAGCGTCTCCCACTCCATTCGCTGCTTTTCTGTCTTAATGAAGCCTCTCTGCAGCTTTAAAGCTTTAAATGTGAGGCTCTGTAAGACGAACGGCTCTGTGTGCTGCGAAGCTGCAACAGAAAACTGATGACAGACAAACCAGCGAAACACAAACATTTAAACTATCAGTTTATAAGAACAAAAAACTGATTCCTCGTGGTTTGATTTGAATTATAGAGTTTCTCTGGTCAGCTTGTTTTTAATTTTAATTAAACTGAATGAAAGTTAAAAGCAGCTGAATATGTCATTATCATAATTTTTAAAATTGATGGGAAAAATTGATCATGATGGGATTTTCCTCTTTTTTTCACACCGTCAGTCAAAACGGAGGACATCAAAAACGTCTAACGATGGTTTTTTTCTTCCTGGTTTAATCCAATCCAACCTTATTAATAATTATAATAACAGACACGTCGAAACCAAGTGAAGCACAAGGCTTCAAAGTGAGAAAGTTCTGGACCTTTCCGGACCAGAACCGCTCCGCCTGGACTTCCTGATGACGCAGGAAACGGTTTCAGCTTCCTGGATGTGGAAGTGTTTAATGCAAACTGAGGAGCTGCAGCTTTTCTCTGGAGGAAACTCAAGAAGAAGAAGAAAACGATGACAATGACGATGATGATGATAATGATCATCATCATCATCATCATTTTGCTCTGCCAGCAGGTAGGCGGATGTTTGGACTCAGTTTCTCCTGAACTGTTCAGTTTGTTCAGAAACAACAATTTTGAGCTAAAATAATAAATAATTCAGAAATTAATCAGTTTCTGATCTCTGCACAATTAAACCACCAGAAGATGCAAAGTTAAACATCCTGAGCACCACATAATTCATTTCAGAGTTAAATCCCTAAATGTTTTCCTTCCACCTGATTTTCCTCCTCAGATCAGGCTGAGCTTTAAACGTAGAAACTGAGATCAAACTTTTCTGACATGCCTCCCTTCGTTGCCTTTGAATATTAATCAGAAATCTTCACTTCCTGTTTATTAATCTCTTTTCACTGGAATTGGTCCAGAGTTGATCAGCTGTTTTTATTTTCTTTGTTTGATTTTATGTTTTTAATGTTTCATGTTTTGACTTTTACCCCTTAATTTGTCTTGTTTTTGAACTGAATTTGGGAAAATGTTGTGTAACCAGGAGGCTGAAGTTTTTCCTGGTTTCTTCCCAACATGTCTGGATTCCAATTCAGCTCCGCTGGTTCACCAGTTTCTTCACCAGTATCCCAGCTGGTTCACCAGCATCCTGGCTGGTTCACCAGTTTCTTCACCAGTATCCCAGCTGGTTCACCAGTTTCCTGGCTGGTTCACCAGTTTCCCTGCTGGTTCACCAGTTTCCCTGCTGGTTCACCAGTTTCCCGGCTGGTTCACCAGTTTCCCNGCTGGTTCACCAGTTTCCCGGCTGGTTCACCAGTTTCCCGGCTGGTTCACCAGTTTCCCGGCTGGTTCACCAGTTTCCCGGCTGGTTCAGATTTACTCGCCTCAGTGGGACTGAGCTGATCAAAGCTTCCTCATCCAGAGTTCTTCTTCTGTGGTTCCTGTGATCGGAGCGCAGTGGGCGTGGCCTGTGGTTCGGTGGAGCCGCCTGAAGGTCAGAGGTTAAGCTTCAGTTAAACTTCCTGCTGTCCGGCTGCAGCAGCAGGTTTCCCTGCCGGTTCGTTGGTATTCATGTCTTTGCTCAGGCTGATCAACATGTTTTATCCTCCTCTCTTCTCTCCTAGTTTGTTTTCTTCCTTCCACGGCTGCAGAAAGTCGATGGCCGGCTGTCGCTCCCACAGCTTCTCTCCTTTTTCCCTCGTTTTATATCTTAATGCTGCGTCTCGCCTCAGTTTCTGACTGCAGGCAGATAAACAGCAAGAGAGAAAGTTAAAGCAGCTGCTGTGTGTGACACACACACACACACTGGAATGTTTCTTCTTAGATTTGATTATCATTTAACCAGGTAAGTTGAATGAGAATAAATTCTAATTTTCCACAATAACCTGTTGATAAGCATCATGGAGTCTGGGGGCCACATAAAACACTATGGCGGCCCAGATTTGGCCCCCGGGCCTTAAGTTTGACACGTGTGAACCGAAGCGTGTAAGGAGGAGTTCAGGGTCCCCATCTGCAGACGGCGCCCCCTTCAGTGGCTCTAGATCTATGACGAAGAGACGCAAAAATATGTGGCAGTATGCCCTGTGGGCCTTGAACGCACCACACAGGTGCTGGAATTTGATTGGTTGTGGCGCCGTCTGTATATAAAGGGCCCTCCCTCACCTTGTGAACATCATGATGTTTTCTTCCGGTTCAGACCTCGGTGTTTGCTGGTGCTGCACGCCAGCCGCATACTAATGCGCGCTTGAATGCTGCGCTCAACACTCTAATCGCTGATCGATCCTTCTTGTGGTAAGAAGCTTCTCACACCCTTAATGTTTGTTAGCCTAGCCTTAGCTCAGCTTTACCTGTGTACCCAGGCGGCCCGTGCAAGTTGCCTGATTCTCCTCCCTCACATAGAGCTGAGTGGTAAGTGAAAAGCTTATTGT
>CAEFZX010013775.1:0-136568 GCA_903066825.1 Alfaro cultratus | reverse complement strand
ATATATTAATGGATTAATAGAGGAACACTGTTGTGATGACTTCCTGAAGGTGGAGATTGAGAAAGAGCAGGAGTTTTTAAAGAGACAGAAGTCCATTTTCAAGGGGTTAAATTACGAAGTCAAATTTCTTTTAAGTCTTATTTGACATGTAGCATTTTTATAACAAGTGAAAGTAACATAACCTGTAAAATACATAATACTGACATGTTAACTGATAGCGTACATTGTAACTGCACAGATAGAATCATAATCCATTTATTTGAGCTAACATTTTTTATGCATAATATAAACAGATCTAAATAGTAGACTTTATCAAGGAAGGACGATTGACACAAAACAAGAGGAAACATTGTCATGCACCGATTTAAAAAAGGCGCCATTCAGTCTCACAATTGTGCCTGTATCCAGCTGCTTCCTTGTGTGGAAGCTGATGTTTCTAAAAGCCAAAAGCTGATGCTTCTTCTCATATTTAAAATGCGATTCATTGAATCAATATTGAACTCTGCGGGTGCTGCTAAGAGCCCCATTTACTGTAAACATCTCATTTCCTCCAGATCTGAGAGGTTACAATTGGCACATTGCACGCTCCAGCTCGTCTGCAGCTTTTGCTGTTCAAGCTAATGTCTCGGCTCTGTCAATGGACTGTTCAGATAAATCCGTGTAGCTCTGGAGCAGGTGCCATTTACTCAGGGCAGGCTGCTCTTGAAGGATGCAAACACTGAAGGCTTGTGGTTTTAGGTCACATCCAGCAATGTAGATGAGGTAAAGGGTAAAGACTAAGTCAAAGGAAATTAGATTTGTCTGACCTTAATTATGTATCAGGTAAAAGAGTTTTCTTACGTCTGTGGGTAATTTAAGATCAACTATCTGTCTGTCTAATCAAGAGGAAAAAAAAAAGGAAAAATCTTTTAGGCCTTGTGAGCACAATGAAAATATATTTGGCAAGCTTATTAAACTGGATTTTGCATTTATGAGGTTAACAGTAACATTTCCCTACTTCATTTTGATTTCAGTTTGTCCAGGAATTTTATTCCCATGTTTAGTCATGTATGATTCTAAGTTGTTGCTGTTAATGATGAATTAGAGAAATAGACTCGGTGGGTTTCTTGTTCATATCCATTAATCATTGCATACCACTAATCACAGCTTCCATTTTCAATTTTGATATCTTTTTCATCACTTGTAGTCTAAGAGTTTAATGCAATATAGGTTGTTCATGACGCATGTCAACTGTTAACTTCTACTTTGACAAGCAAAATATTAAAGTTTGTTCACAAAGTTTTTTTGCTTTTTAGATGATATTCAGTTTGCACCAAAATATGAGACAACTTAGACCCCTTTACCCTCTTGAGCTGTAGGTTGGCTTCACATTTCTATGGTGTTTATGTTAACATATAATTTCTTTAAAAAATGAATAAGGCACATTTAGGCATCTGGAAACTATCTAAAGATGAAACAGACTTCAAGAGGTTCCATTTCAGAACAGACAATTTTATCTGATTTAATGTCAGAGATTGAGAAAAGAAAATATGTTTTTCCATAGATCAACTTCTGTTTTCAATTGCATGCTTTTTGATTGTGGAAGGACAGCGAAGTATCCATACATCTGTCTTTTGTCAGTAATCCGTTTCACCTTGAAGGGTCGCAGAGGAGCTGCTGCCTGTCCTTATGGGTCATTGGGTGTGAGTCCATCACAGGGCAACAACCATGCAGCTGCACACTGACAAATGAGGACAATGGAGAGTGACAAATTAGAAAAAAGACATAGAATTATGTTTTTAGACTATGTGACGAAACTAGAAATCCCACATTGAATGCAAAGGGAGAACACACAAACTCTATCCAGAAAGACCTTGGCTTTGAACCTTGGCTTCTTTTTGCAAAGCAACAGTGCTACCAACTCCACTTCCATGCAGCCCTGTGATACCTGGAAATAAAGACATTAAAAAATCCCTGTTAAACATTCTTCACTAGAATTATGCCATTAAAATCAATTTGTAGCAAAGCCTCCATTGCTGAAGTGCAATTTTGTGATACAGACAAAGCATGGAACCAATTAAAAACAAACTAAACATCCTTGAGCACCCATATGTGTAGCTCCAGGTCACACTTCCAGTAATTAATGGGTACCAATAACTCAATACTGCAGCCAGGGGACTAGGGGCCGTTTAGAAACTTCACATTACAGACACATTGATTTCTCAGAGGACACCGAGGTCCATCCACACGGACCATGTGGTTGGTGTTGCCATAGATACAGTACCGTTTGCAGAAAGAGTCTTTAATTGCTTGATTAGTCTTTGAAAGGGCAGTAATAACAGCATGGTGTAACATTATGAACACATGACTTTGTCTGCCAAGAACACCAGCGATATCCAAAGTCAGGCTATATCAGTACTAATCTCCAACTTGAAGCTGTTGGCAGGCTACCAATTTACTTGCCATGTGTGTTTGTCAGGTTTGTCACGTCATGCATGTATGAATGTTCAGTGAACCGATTTGCTGCAGTGATGTGGAATTATATGCGTTTTCAGGAAGAGCCTGCAAGACTTTGCTACCGTGCATTTTATTTCTCCTGTCACTTTGTGGCCTTGATTTCTCTCTGATAACTGTTGATATATAAAATGCCAAAAGCAAAATCTAATTAATGCATTTAAAATGCTGTCTGTGACATTATTTCTTCCTAGCCAGTGTTCCTTCTGGCTGTCACTTCAGTTGCTCAGAGAGCTTTGATGTCTGTTTTCTTTCCTCTGACCCACATCAGCACCATATTTTTCATGTTGCATTAACTTATTATTTATTAGGAAAACATCATGCTATGTCTTAAAATAGACCTGCTTGCATAGTTCACCAGATCTTCTTCTTTCTGGCTAACTGGTTGACATGCTCAACCTAAGTCAATCTGTTGATATTCAAAAATGAAAATATTCAAAGATCAAAACTTTTCTCATGTATGTAAATTTTTTAGTTTGAGTTGTTATCATTTCAAGACAAACTTCATTATACTCAAGAGTTGATTTGTTTTGAGAACAACCTCCCACCATGTACACTTGCATGTGTCTAAAACACATGCATTTTCTGAATTATATCTGTTGGGCATCTTGATCCAGAAAACTATGACTTGTAACAAAGGCATTGCAGACATCAAAAACAAAGAATGCACTTTTTGATAATTTAGCGTTGTCTGCTCAATGTTCAAACAGACTTTTATTCTGTTATTAGTAGATGACAACAGTATCTTTGTGGATATTTTATGGTTAAATTATTGCCTCTTTACTTACTGATGTCAGAAATTGATTTTGAACTAATTGCAGTAGAAATTCTGAACATACACTATCTACTATTATTTCTTCAATATACCTTGAATGTTATTACAGAGAAAAAAGACTTGTGAACATCTCTAATTTGCTTTCCATTTGAGTTGTATGGAACATTGTAAAAAAACAAGGTTTTTTATGGACTTTTTAACACTGGCTAGTACATTTAAGTTTGAGTTTGACTTGATGTTCTGTACTCAGTAAAACTGTCTCTTCTTCCTGTCTCTGAACTACATCTTTAACATTTTTTAATTCCTGACAATTAGATGTCAAAAAAAAGTCAAACATAGCATGGCTATCCATTTCGCCTGTAGACCTAAAACCATCCTTCTCAAATACGTTTCTTAACCTGGTGAGGCCTAAGATATGCTTACAGAGTACAGTAGATGCCTCGTGTGTTGATCCGCCATCCGCCTCCATCCTGACCTCTTTCAATAAATAACATTTGGATGTATCTCCCTGCGCTTGAAGAAAGAAACAACGACAACCTGTCGACGGGGGAATAGAGCGCTCCATTCAGCTGAATGAATGCATCCCCACAGAGCATTTTGCTGCAGAGACACGGCAAAAATCTGAAGTGGCTGCAGCCCTACTGTAAATCATGATGCCTCCCAGTGCTCTCTGCCTGCCTCTATTGTGTCGGCCCTTTTCGCTTTGCTGCCCATGTGTCAGAACGGCTCACGTCCCCAGCATGAAACATCTCTCCCCTGGCTGCTGCCTCTTTCTGTGAGCTTCACGCAGCTGTCTGTTTCGCTTCCTCTAACATAGCGCCCATACCCTTCTCCCCCTTTCTTTCTCACTTTGTCTTTAACCATCAACCTCTTGCTTTCTCTCCCATGCATCTCTCTTCCTCTCCCTCTTTCTGTTTTGTCAGTGCTCTTGCTCTCTTTCTTCCCCTCTCGACCTCTACCTCACTCTGATTTTCTGCCTGCTGAATAAGCAGTGCAGAAAGACGCGCTGCTGTAATAATGTCTAAGTGTGTGGTAGGCTCCAGACTTTAAATAAATCCAAAAACCAGGAAAGAACTTACAGGGTAAATACCAGCAGATTTCAGAACCCAAACCCTACAAATATCAAAATTATGAAACATAAACAAAATCTAATTAGAATCTTTACAGTTTTACAATGATTAGTCATATTTACATTTTGAAAACAAGGAAATTGTTTTTAGCCACCCCACTGGAAAAAAAGTAAGTACCATAAATAGATTATGTCCCTAGATGTCTGATGAACTCACCTTTCACATAACACACAGAATGAGTTCTTGAAAAAAGAAGTTCATAAGCTAAAAAGTTATATTCCTTTGAATCCCTTTTACGTTAACAAGTGGTGTGAATGTTATTACTGGCTAATGTATTATAACTTTATTTTTAACCTGATGGTTATTTTATGTATTTATTTTGTATTCCTTAAAATTTAGTAGAAAAGTAGACTTATATGAGTCATCAAACTGAAGGGTTATTTCTCAGAGACAATGTTTTGCACCTGGAAGGAAAGTCAGACTGTCTGCCCAATGTTTTTTTGTATATCTTCTATCCTTGGGTATAAAACTTATGTGTTGACTCTGTCTGGTAGAGCTTATTACTTTGACCTGAACAACAGTGTGTGAGGTGTGAAGCTCTCATATCCTGTGCAGTATATGAATAAACTTGAGTAAGTGCCTTTCACCTAGCACTTTTAAAGTGCTTTTCACTTTAACAGTGCTTATTTTTCCCCCCACAACATGTGTCATTTGACAGCACAAAAACATCTATTGATGTCCAAAAGTTGTGCTAAATCCCCCAACTTCCCACAATCCATGTATTCCTAAAATATGTTTAGCCACAATAACTGTGATCAGAATCAGAGTAGACATTTTGTCAACTTGAATGCTGGTGGAATTTCAGTTTATTTTTTGTATTTTTTATATTTTATTTACAATTTTAGCTACATGACGTTGTTAGGCACAGTGGTAATTGATAGGTGAACTACAGTATATTCATCAGAGAGAGCTTTTAAATACCTGGATATGGTGCTAGTTAGGTATGTTTCAAGGCTGCTACACTCAGACATAATTGATTACTTCCTGCTGCTGACTGGGTAAATCGCTTTGTAAAGTTTTATATGATGAACTGAAATTAAAGGCAAAGTTTTGCCCTGATTTCATACATTGATACCTAAGACTGATATGCCAAATGTAGCATTGTCTGTCTTCTACAGCTTTCAGTTGTGTTTTTGTCTGGCATGTGCATTTCCTAGCTACAAGCCTAAATATATTTATATATATATATATAAAAGCAACATTGTGAAACTGACGATATATGTCCTTTAAATAAGAGGGGATATTACAGGAAGCAGATTGTTCTGTCACAGGAGGGACCGCTCTTAGAAGTGACTGAGATTTACAGAACCGAGTGTGTGTTGGAAACATTAAATGACTAAAAAAGAAACTGAATGAAATTACATAGAACATAAAACAGTAAGACTTCCACAATTCCTATATCTGTCCTAGAAACTAAATAGCTTCCGTCTACAATCTCCTCTCCCTGGAGATCGCATGTTCCACAGTGTCCTCTTTTGGAGAATCGGCAAACTGCATGCTCTGAGCTGAGCAGTCAAACCCACAGTCATGCAAGAAAAAGAGGAAGAGGGGGGAAAAACAGTGATGGACAGACAACCAACAGAACAGATTTTCTTTCTTGTCTGCAGAACAAATTCCTTGGAATATTGTGTTTATCTGTAGATTAAGTAGCAATCCAATATCAGTATGTATGACAATGAAAATCAAATCTGCTTTTCAAACAGATTTTTTCCCCCCCCAACTTCCCAAAAAAACATGGTACAAAAATCCTGGTTTGTTTAGTTGGCAGTAAACAGACGGATGTTTGTAGTCTGGATTTAAACACACTGACTGTCTCAGCGTCTCAATAGCAGAATGCTCTTCAAGATTGATGCTCTGAATAAGCTGTGACGTCTCCTCCTCACCCTGTGTTCATGTGTGTTTACAAAGGATTGACCATAATGTTAATATCCTCAGTATCTGTGCAGTCCAGCTTTGGGAGTTGCAAGTAATAATCAGTGTCCGCCGAGACCATATAGCAGAGGCTTCCCATCAGAGCAAAGCCCCTACCTTGCATCAAGGCAACACGAACTCTGTCTTGGCAGAATGATAAATGGCTCTTCTGGGAATAAGAAGTCACATCTTAGTCTTTTTGCTTTTTTTACCCCACAAGGATCTAAAACAGAACGGTATCGTTTTATGATGTACTGCACCGACTTGGTAGAATGCCACACAGGTAACTGTGCTGGCTGATGGTGTTACATAACAGACGAAGGTGGAAAGTAAATACATTTAGACAAGCAGTCCAACATGCACACATCTGATGTATTTATAATTTACATGATTTATTTATTTTTTTTGCAAAACCTCATACATCTTCTGTTAAAAGGAAAAGTGTGTACTTTTCATCACACATTTAATCAACTTCTATATTTTAAGTTTATTGCAGTGCTCAATCTAGTAGCTCTATTTTTGTTTTCACTTGAAAAAGAAACCTATAAAAAATATCCAAAGTTATGCTTTGTGGCAAAACCTTCAAAACAGATCCTGGCATGAATATATGCCAGGCCTGGATATTGATATATAATCACTGAAAATGAAAACAGAAAAAGAACTGACCAGTCTGTGTTGTGGCTGTCATTGTTGTCTCATGTGGAGGGCCAAAGCAGACAGAATAATTCTGGATAAAAGCAGAAATATGGGTATGGCCCAATAAATAAATCGATAGACCTAAAAATGCACCAGTTAGTTTTAAAAAAGGAGAAAATTATTTAATGTTTTAGAATTTAATCAGCATTCATATTTGTTTTTTAAGCTTAGTTCTAACGAATTATATATTTAAACATGTGCACAATTTTACTGTTTTTAAATGTTTTTTTATGTTTTTCCATTGCATTTATGTCCCTTTAAATCCCCCTTTATTTATTTTTTTAATCTGGATTTTTCCACACAAGTCATTTTATTTCCATTTATATGTTTTTTTTTCTTATTTTTCTGTCTCCCATTTATACTTTACCTTATGCTTTTCTGCCTCCCTATGCTAATACGCATAGGGAGTATGCGTATTAGCATACTCCCTATGCGTATGCTAATACGCTAACCCATAATTACAGCTAACCCATTAGCTGTGAATGCTAATGGGTTAGCATTACAGCTAGACAATTAGCTCAAATGGAAATGCTACCTGAACAACAGTCTCAGCAGAGATGGTGGCCTCCGATGGGTTTGTAAGTGAGACAGCATCGTTGTAACTCCTGACTTTATTTAACTTTTTTTTTTTTTTTTTTGGACACTCTGTGTCAGAATATGTGTTGCAGTTAGCAGCACTTATGGACACAAATGTGGACCGTCTGGCTTTTCTTAATTTGGAGGAAGCAGTCGCTGATGTTGGCTTCCGATTGCGACTTCCGTAGTTTTCCCGAAGTGACTCAGTCGCTTCAGGGTAAGTCAATGCTAATTCAGAAGTTTATGTTGATTCCCTCGTTGGCACATTCTCAATAGCACGACTTGTGTTAAACATTTTACCTTTCCGTAAGCTTCTCATATTGGGTGCAGACAGAATTGGTGTATTGACCTGTGCTCACAAATGTTCTACTATGACACTGAGATAGGAGTTTAGTGGCGGCCACTCTAAAGTTATCCCCTTTTAATTTCAAATTTGACAATGGTCTTTATGGCCATGCTATCGTGCTGTTTCATTAGACTACAAGACATGACCGAAAATTAAGCTTTTTGTCCCTATTTACATTACAAACAGAAATCTGTTTTTTATGTTGCATTTGGAATAGTGGATTCTTTCTCGTTGAGTGGCCATTTGATACAGACTCCTTTATGGAGGTCATAAAATTGTCTTAGGAGTAAGGAGCACTAGACCATGAAAAAAAAATTCAAACATTATTTCAACAAAGTATTAGCTTAAAGCTCCAGGGTGTAACTTTTATGAAAAATACTATTTTTACATATTTCTTGAAACTGTCATACATACAAATCTGAGATCCACTGTACTGTATATTCCTTTTGCTACTACTATATAGTGATACAGTTTTTTTATAGCTGAAAGTTATGTTGTTGTAACACTGATTATCAAGATCTGAAACTTAATTAATATGATAAATCTGAAGCAAGTAATCATCATTTAGAACATCTGTTGTGGAAAATCTCTATGTACAGTAGGCGTTCTCCAACCAGCCAAAATAAACAAAAACTGTATGCAGTAATTATATTGCCCAGCATGCTCCCTGTCCATGTGCCCCTGGCTGGTAATAACCTTTAGCTAATTAGCATTTTTTCCCCCTGCATCTTAATATCAGTTCATAAAGCAAAGCAGTGCTAATTAGGGACAGAGTGTGAGATGATATCCAATTAGGGCTCTGTCTCTCGTCTCTAAACAAGTCAGCTGACTTGATTCATCTTTACCTCATGCTTCCCCACAGCTATGTGGTTGGAGAGAGTAGGTTTCATTGAAAGGATGGACAGTGATCCCTAATGGTGTTCACTTTTAGACAGCAAGAAAAAAATCAGGGCAGTGATGCAGATTGCCAGCAGGGGTAGAGGCCAATAAAAGTACAGGCTTTTTAATTAATGTCACAAATATCTCCTAATTTCATGCAGCAAATATTTTTTGCCACTACATTTATTTTACAAAGCATCAAACCAGATTGAATGTATATTTAGTGATGGTCTGCAAAGTAGTTGTTTTTTTTTAATGTGTGTCTAAACATGACCCCAGATCACATTCCTCCACAATACCTGCAAGTAACACAAGAATGCCCCTGGCCTGCTGGTCATTTCCTTTTTAAGAAGAAACTAGAAGGCACCAAACAGGGTTCTTTACAGACTAGAATCAGATTAGTGTCATGGGGCCAGCTGCCTTGAATGGGTGTCATGTTGGTGGGTGTCGGAGAGTAGGGTCTGCCTGTCACCACCCCGTGTCATTTCAGTCTGATTGCCACGTCCCTGCAGACATCAGAGACTTGCCGATGTAATCTGCAGTCATTCAGCAGTGACCTGCGGAAATGGAGACCGATGCTGGCGCCGAGACTGAAAGAGACTGAACGAATTGGTTGGCCCTTATATTTATCTACCTGACACTCTGAACTCTGAAGAACCTGCAGAAAGCCATCACTCCTCCGCTGTATTCACACAGAATCCTGACACATTTAAGAGCACTGGCAGCAGCAGTGGCACATTAAAAGCCTGAGATGGAGGAGCACTTGGCTAATTGGTTAAATGATGCATTAAGACATAAGCTTGACTAACTGCAAGAACTGCCCAGCATTTTTCTGTATTGCAGCACAAGGCCTTGAAGTTCTCGTAAGCAGTCAAAGAGATTTTGTCTGCTTCTGGACTGAATGGTGATGAATTTATTTGAGTATAGCCCTACTTTGGTAATTGTAATGTAATCGGACCTAATGATTTATTATTAGAATCTCCGAAACACAATCACGGCATCGTATGTTGGATGCTATGGATGCTACCATTAAACAGAATAATGAGGACATCACACTATACCTATCCAAGAAAGCAGAAACTAGATCTGTTCTGCAGATGACCTGAAATGTATTTTTGTATATTAAATACAAGATCACTAAAATATTGCCAGTAAACTTTTACAATATCATAGAGATGCATGTAAATAAATCAACATTTTTTTAAGATTTCATGTATTTCTGACATTTAGTGCTATGATATTACTCTATTTCTCATAGATTGCTTCTGTGTGTTTTCTATTGTCATAGCCATAGGTTTCAGATCATCAACCATATTTTGTTACAAACACAGACAAAGATAATCTTAGTAATCTAAGTAAATCTTAGTAAATTCAGATCAAGTAGTTTTGAATTGGTGATTTCATTTACCAAAAGACAAGAGCTGTGTAGACCAAGCAGATCCTATGTGTAATACAAACACAGTGATTGTTATCATAATGGATATAAAGCATTTTTTTAATGTTTTTGACCCAGCGCTTTGTTTAGAACTGCATTTTATCAGCCACATTTCATGAACATGAATAGGTTGTTAAATGCCAGGCCAAAGCATCCAATCAGATTTTAGCCCAGGCATAATAAGACCAGTCTCTGTGTTTTCAAGCTTAAGGTCTAAAACCAATGGGTTAACATTCTCCTTCTAGGTCCTGAAGCAGCAAAGCAGCAACAGACCATAACACCACCATCACCATGTTTCACAAAGGGCCAAGTTGGTATAGGTGTAAAATACCACTGTCGAATTACTTGAGTTGAGAGACATTTCTGAATTTTGTGGGTCAGTAATGCTTTCATAATCTGCAATGACTTCATCTACTGGTGTTTGTCCACTGTGTTTTACCAAGTCCAAAGTCAGCGCAGTTGTCTACCAAAATGTTTTGGAGCACTTTATTCTTCTTCTTCCTTCTGACGCAATGTACGGAGATTGATTTGCTCGCTTAAGCACCAATATCTGCTGCAATGACCATGGAAAAAACAACAACAATGAGGACGATCTGAAAGCCACTAGTTGAGAAACTATGGGCTTCCGTATCTCCTCAGCAGTGTCACACACAGATCACGTTAATGCTAAGCTGCAGGGGCGCAGCAATTCAAGCAACAGAAGCCTCAACTAGGTGACGAATGCACACATTTTAGAGTAAATGGGCATATTTTAAAGTAGGATGAATTTTCTGTATTACATTTTTTATTTATTTATTTTTTCTCAGTTGTAATATTCGCGATTTCTAAGAAACAAATCTTTGGGTTTTCATTAACTGTAGGCTATAGTCATTGAAATGAACAGAAACTATCACTTGGAGTATGTCAATGTGTGTTACATATGTTTCACTTTTTGAACTGAATTACTAAGTTAAGTTTAGTTACCTTCTACTTACATTGTTTAAGATCAATGTCAGTCCTTCAGAATAGCTTTAACATCCCTCCCCAACAAGCCTATGGAGAGAACATGTCTTATCTACTGACGACATTATTGTATTCCAGAGCATTTTATTATTAGAACAAACATTAGCATAATTCTTTGCTTGGCTATATTCCAGCCATCTCCAGTATCTGTAGTGATGGCAGCTTGGCTTTCTTTACTTCCCTGACCTGCATTCTCAATGGCCTCCTAAAAAAATAGAGCTTTAGGGGCTTGTCGACACAGAGGGAATTAGCCATGCAAGCACTTCTTCTATTTTGGAGGTTTTGTTATGGAGTTGCACTTTGCCAATACTAATTGTCCAAGCTTGTGCAGGGTCAAAAAGGGCTACCTCTCTTTTGGGAGGGTATGTTTCCTCTTCATCTGGACATTATGTTTCCTCCGGCCATTATTTGCGTCAGCAAGGCTTGAGTTTAAATCCCCTTAATCACATCCAGGCACCCTAGGAGAATCAATAATGGTCAGCCCCTTTTTCTCCCTGTATTCCACGAGGAATCCGAAGATCTTAAGTCTGCTAGAGAAATTGGGAACTGCTATGTTGTAAAAAAAACAAATCTAAAGTATGTAAATACCACAAAGGTGTAAAGCCTTTACATGACATGTGAAAAAAAGGAGTTGTCTCTGAAGAATAAACCAATTTTATTATATTTGCAGTCATATTCAGCAAATTAGAGTATTGTTGAAAAGTTAATTTATTCTATTAACTCACTACTAAATACAGTGAAGTATATTACTGTGATGTCATACGATTTTAAAGAAGCATTAATATTTTTGCTAGGCCCTGTATAGACTGATTTGCTTTACTTTAATAATGTTGCGTGCAACTGAGCATTCTGAAATAATAATAAGAAAAACAGATTGTCAATTAAATTACGCTGCCCCATAATGAACAGTTTGTGAACTGAATCATGATGATTATGATTCTAATTAATTTCATTATGCTGTACATTCAATTTGAGTAAATAATCATAATTTAAAGTACATTTAGATGACTAGTATTTTTCCCAATAAGTACATTTTTGTTGGAACCATGCATCTGTTCTGGAATCAGTATATTCTTTTATTATTGATTCACTGTCCCTGCGGTTCACGAGTGTAGCCATACAGGGACCCGAGAGCAAAGCATTTTAATCTGTCAAGATGTCACTGGCAACAAGCAAAAGGGAAAAGAGAAAGAGGGGCAAAGTTTTGATGAAAGAGGGGAGATGACACCAGCCAGTCAATGCTGGTGTGCACAATTGTGAAAGCCCACACGCATACTTGCACCTGCACATAAAGAAAAAAACCAAAAAAACAAGCGAAACGTGGAGCTTGTCTGTCAGTCAATCAGTCAATGTCCTGTTGAGGGACTTGACTTCTGGTCTTTATATCCCCACAGACATCTCAACACAGCTCACTGAGCCGTGCAACAGGCCACTGGTGCCGCTCCACTTCCTACTTGATATGTTACAAATGGGGACTTGTGACCTCATCGATGTGACTGTTGTGGACAGAATACCTTTACTTTACAAACTAAGGCAAAGCATACAAAAGCAAATGTACACATCGACAGTTTAAAATAAAACACGCTTGTTTCTGTTTGCTTGTGTTGCCAGCTGAGGTTTTGCAGTAGCAGTTAATTCCCAAGACAGCTGCAGCAGTGTTTGAGAGTATGCTCCTGAGCAGCTTTTATTGGCAAAACATGCTAAAGGTAAGATGATGAATTAGAACAGTGTGAGCTGAATCTTCTGTGTGTTTTTGCAGAGCTGTATACACAACAACAGAGAAAGTTTGCTCCCAGGAATATTCAAGGTGGAATTCCAGAGAGACATCACGTCTACTTCAAATGAATCCAGATAAAGAAAGTGGCTGGCAACAATCCTTGCTTTTGTTCTAAGGCAGAAGGTACATAGATTTTTATTTTTATTAATACTACTATTTTGCCCAGACATTTTCATACTCATTATACTTATAAATGTCATATAACCTTTTCAGTATTTTTTTGATGCATTTGAACTATTCTTTTTCCGAATAAGAATAATGATAGAGCATGCAATTTTGGTGAGTTAAAAAAAATTGGGTGAACAAGTTTGACTTTATTGTGGATTTTCTCTAATCCACAAAGGGTCAAATTATTTTTGACTATGAATCACATACCTTTTTTTTTTGTTATTGGCATTTGCTTAGCATAGTGCATACATTTTTACATTGATCAGGGTAATTCCAGAAAGTTAGCCTTCTTCATCTGTCCCAGAGCCAATTCAGATGTGAGATAGGCATCACTTTCCTCTTGGATTACTGTATTTAAATTTTTCAACCTCATTCACCTGTACAATCCAGTGAAAGGGAAGAATCACAGGGTGACATGGAAATCTTTTCCACACTCTAAAATAGTAATCGGTAGAAACAATAGGAATTTGGCTTATGATGGGGATCTGCAGTCTACTGCTAACCGCAGTAATGCTTGTTGATGACGTAATCGGCTGGCATCAAAACAAAGCAAGCAGGAAACGGCGTGGCTGAGAACGCAAGGGAAGAGATTGTTAAAAAGGCAGGTGCAAAACATCAATTATGTGGACCTGGTTCGGGTTTAAACTAGGGCTGTTGATGTTGACGCATGCAATTTAATCTAAAAAAGTTTATTATGTTAATATTACGTAATGCAGATTAATCGTAAGGGTTATTTTGACCTAAAAGCCTCTCTTACCTATTTCACAGCAGTGCTTTATTTTACTTTGGTGTGGTCAGCAATGCAGAGTCCCAAACGAGTGAAAAGATGAACACCCCAATGAATGTTTGGATAAAACCAAGGTAGTATGTGGCCTACTTACTGCAATGATGAATTATCCTTACACCGAAGCACAACCAGTTTATAGTTAGCATTTCTAAATTGGAGAAATGCTAACAATTCTGTTTCAAACGTAATGAGTTAATTAGGAATCTATTATATTTTTGGCTTGCTTTGGTTATAATGCAGACTTAAGACTACACAACTATTCTCTCCACTTTCTAATTTGCTGAGGAGAAGAAGAAAAAAGATGAGTTCAGGTATGAAACTGTATGATAACAAACCAAAACAAAAGTAATAGTGTGAACAATTACTTGTGGATTCAGAGCTTTGCGTACAAGCTCTGAATTGCAACTTTGCAATGGAGCAATTGTTATGTTGCCCTTATGTTCTGTTCCATAAAGTTAATATGAAGCCAACAGAAAAGGGAAACTCTTTGAAGGCAGCAGGGGCCACAGGGTAATGTGAAATAAATTACTTCTAAGAATATGTAATAGTGGTAGGTGTGGTTTCTAAAGGAGATTTCAGCAGTGGGTAAAAAGTGTAGTGTGTGTGTTTGGGTCTGTGTGTATTCTTTGTTGGTGGTCCATCAAAGAATAGGCGATTAAGTTTGAGCCACAGTCGGGGTAGCAGACACTCAGTTGAGTGGTGCAGTACAGATAAGAATGAATGCAAATATACAGCAAGAGTGACACATTAACCTTGGACAAGGTTGGACTTTAATGCTGCTAGCTGGTGAGGAGCACTGGGGTGCCTGCTGAGCTAAAATACACAGCCTCATATCCGAGCACACGTACATTTTCACCTGCACTTCAAAAAGTGTGTAAACATGTAAAAGAGCTCCAAACCCGCTGATGCACACATACACAAATGACAACTGATTATTCTTTAATCACAATATTCAGTGGTAAACTCAAACATTACACACTTTTATTTGGTCACTTAAAGCTAGACTAAGCACCAGAGAAAGAAAATGAAGTTCTCAGCCTATGTGTGGCACAATAATGATTTGTGTAGTACTTATTGTTTTTCTCTATTTTTAAGCAACCACTTATTCCTTTTGACTGTAGTTACACAATTGTGGAGGACTCAAGGTTTTGGTGCCAGAGTTGAGAACTCGTGCTAAACTAAGCACACAAAGACTTGTGCCCTAAAGACTTGAGACTTAATCATGCTCTGAAGACTTTTGCCCTTAATATCTGCGTTATGATTTTAGCACGGAAATTCAACTCCAATCCTCATGGGCCAGTATTCCTTCTCCAACAGACCTTAATAAAATGGAGGAAATACATCCTCGGCATGCAATCAAGTTCTCCAGAATCCTGCTCATGACCAAATTATTTGACTCAGGTGTGTTGAAGCAGAGATATCTAAAAGTTGCAGGACATCGGTCCTTGAGAACTGGAGTTGAATACCACTGACTTAGTCTCACTTTAATGAGTCAAGACTTGAAATAGACTTTTACTCTAAAGACTTAAGACTTTATTTAAACTTATAATACCCAGTTCATCTTAAATCAGCAGTTCAACTTTTATAAAAAAATATGTTTTTCATACATTCGTTGAAGCTGCACTGTGTCGTGACAGTGTAGTATAAGACTGATATTCTGTGAAAAAAGTCAAGCTCCTCTGCCTTCTCCCTCTGTTTTGCAATCATCTGCTGAAATATGCCACTCGGCCAGAAATAACCAATCAGAGCCAGGAGGAGGGTCTTAGCGCTATCAGGTATGCTCATGTATGCAGTGCTCACACTGTCCTCCTTGCTATCTGCTGTGCTACAGCTCCTTCTCCACAGCAGAGCCTGCCATGAATGCTCAAGCTAGTTAGCACAGTCACTGATGACTGTGGATAAACAGTTTTCCTGGAACATTGAGTTGCTTCTCCACTATTTGCACATTGAGCCAAGGGTACCCTTTATAATAAAAATCACTCTATCAGCATGAAGACACGTGTTTTCTAGAACACAGCTCTCTAGAACACTTGCTAAATTTCCTAGAAAAAGGGCTGCAGAAAGCTAACTAAAGTGATTTCTAATAACACTAGTTAATAATGCCTCTTTGACAGTCTTTCTCTCCCTATATTACTCTCAATTGCTTTGACGTCATATGCAGGGAGACAGTATCTAGGAGCAGGTAAAAATAGTGCAGCAGAGGTAAGAAACATCAGGTTGAGATGTGCTGAACAGATGGAGAGGGAAAACAGTGGATACCAATAAAGTAGGTGAAAATTGGCCATGGTGGCTCTTACTGTACAGTATTTGCCACGTTGCTCTGTGATGAGTTTTTTTGGGGACCCCAGGATATTAAAACCTGGACCACTATGTGAGCAGGAAGTTGACTTTTTCCTGGTGACTTCATTTTAAATTAACTGATGGAGGGTAGTTTTATCATAAACAATGGAAATGAAAATCTGATAAAACGCACTGGTTCAAATGTTATAGCTTTTAATCATCACCCTGTTTAACGTCTATTTCTGTGAAACATGTTTGGTGGACAGAATGTCTTAGACCGCAGTCCAATGTATTGCAGTTGAAGTTCAAAACTTGAACAGTTTTTTTTTTTTTTATTAAGAAGCTTTGCACTGTAGGCATTTAGACTTGGTCTGGTAAAACTTTCAAGTCATTAAAAAATGGGAGCAACTGTTCCATCCATTTCCAATCTCCCTTTTATTAAAAAGAATGTTTTCAGCCATAGTGAAAATACCTTTATGGCATAAAAAATAGCATAGGTGAATGAAAGACGTATAAATAACTTGTCCTTTAAAATCTTACACCTGGAGATATTGCAACCCTATGAAATAAACTTACAAGCTTTATTTAGGACATATTTATTTTATTACTTCTTGAAAACATGCTTTCGTGAACACACTGGAGTTAAACATAAATGAGTTAACCCTCCCCTGGTCTTCAGAGATGGAGTCATTTAGACCCCACAAGTTTTTTTCAGTCTGTGCACTGTCCAGTGTGGTCGCACTGATTGGCGTGTGCGTGGTTTCGGAAATTGACGATGTGACAGGACAACTATCCCACTTCCTCGCTGACCGACCGTAACATTTTCCGTGATCCTCCTTAGCGTTGAAGCAGCACCGCGGGAAGGTTAAGTAATGTTAGACACCATGGAATAAATACACCTTATTTTATATTCAGAGATAGTGTGCCTGTACTGGCAATTATAACTCTTTTTGTGGGCTCATTTTCAAAGAGTACTATACCAATGTACAGGTCAAGAATAAAAGCTTCACCACTTGTTCAACCCTCGTTGAGCTAAATGTGAACCTCTAAAAGTGTGACTATAACTCACTATATTCTATAACTCAACCTGGACTTGTTTTATTTATTTTTTTTATCTCTTTCTACAAGTTCCCTTTGCTCAATGTATGTCCAGCAGTGAGTTTGAATTAAAGTTAAGTTTCCATGGGTACTGCTGTTTCTTATGAAGATTATTATTTTTTATTATTCATAAATATGAAACTATTAACTAGTTAAATATTACATACATTAACAGTTTTCTGAAGTCTTAGCCTTACAAATAAAAGTTGTATTCCAAATCAGCAAACTGACAAACATTCGCTAAAAGAAAACAACCTTAAAGGACCTCATGTTCAAACATTTGCACTTGAGCCTCTGTAAACACTTAAAAACTCCAGCCAGTGAATTACTGTCAGAGTATGAGGAGACGCAGCTCATTCATTCAACCACTGTATGCAAACTTAGAATAAATTACAGAACATTTCTGAAACTGAGCGTTTATCAGATCACTTTGGTCCAGTTCAACTTGAAATGATAGAAGCTAAAAGAGTTGTAAGGAAGGAAATCTTAGTTTTTCCTTGATTCACTATCCAGCTTATAAATTATTTTTCTAAGATAAACATACTATTCATAAAGTTATAATAAATACATCACTCCTGTGATGAAGAAAAAAATATAGACTGTTACTGCAATCCCACTATTTTTGCTAAAATAAATTATCTATGTAGTCAAACAAGTAAGTTATTATAAAAATTACGGAGGCTGACCTTAGTTAGCATCACATCCATGAATTCTGATTTATGAAAATATTGTCTTGAACCTTTTGATGAAATACTGCAGTTAAATAAACAAGATAAAAAGCTTGTTTATTTAACTTCATTTAAAAAGTGGATGAAAGATGATTAAATTTAGAGAGCACTGCTGAATTGCCACAGGGTAAATAAACTGCAAAATTAAGACTGACGACTAGATTTTGTCAACAGGTGAATTCAATGGATACTTTCATTGATGTTTCACATTTAATCTGTTTCAGGCTTATTAACTAGGATGCCCTTAGATTAAATTTGAGTCATACTTCGGTGAATGTTGAAGAAAGTTGACACTAAATGACACGCTCTGCACATTCACTTTGTAGGATTTCTGGAAATTAAAACACATTAAAAGTAATTAAGTAGATTTTGTTCATTTTCAAGGCCTTAAATGGCATTAGAAAGTTTAAAATCTGAATCTCAGTGGCATTCAAAATTTTCCATTAGTTTTCCGTTGAAATAAGATGAGTTCAGAATGCTTGAAGTGCTTAGCCAGACTCGCGTTGGAGGCGTTACGTTAGCGTAGCACACAGAACTGTTTTGTTAATAACTACTAAGAATATATATTCTGTAGAATAGAATAGAATAGAATAGAATTCAACTTTATTGTCATTGCACTGTCACAAGTACAAAGCAACGAAATGTAGTAGCAATGAAATGTAGTAGCAACGAAATGTAGGTGGGAAACTGGAGGGAAAACCTAAAAACACAAGCTTAATCTACTCTCCTATTGAAAATACATAAGCGAGGGTCACAATTTTACTCTAAATTTGATCAGAAAGATGCTTAAAAGAATGAAGTCTGTGAGTATACTTTTATTTTGTGCTTCTTTTTGGCTGTTGTGTAGAATAAGAAAAACATAGTCATTTTGCAAAGTAAGAAATAACCAGTCTGTTGGTACAGTGTACTTGCAGTACAGTTAAAGCAAAGCCTTCACGGTCTTACTATAGACAAAACGCCAAATAAAAAGGAAATTGTTAGTGGAATACAGAAAAGGACAGAGCAGACCCAGTCATAAAGCCTGGAATAGAGTTGTATTTGAGTAGGGATTTTTTTTTTTTCTCTCTCTCTTCTTTCTGGAAGCCCAAGAAATAACTTTTAGGGTTTGTTTTGGTCTTTTTCATTAAGTCACTTTTTATCACCAGGATGATTTGATTTGAAGTGATTTGTTTATGCAGAGGTGGTTCCTTTTTTTAATAATCACAGAATACATTAGCACTTCTTTACTTTGCTCCATTTTAAAACCCAAGCCTGTGCAAGTGTGCATGCTATGAGAGCGTTAAGGCAAACTGTGTAGGTGTATATAATTATGACTCAGAGAGGAAGAGGAGTTCTAGAGATACCATGGCAGACAATATTATTCTCTCTCCAACATTCCTGCTCCCCCTTAGCTGGTCTAGTGAATGAAGTAGAGAAGGAAAGGTTATGCCAGAAAGGTAGAGTATTGAAATTCAGGACCACTTCACCTAGCCCAGGAGTGGCTGTCTGAAGATTAATGAGCTATTTGGGGAGAGTTCAGCTATTTCACATGCACAGGGTCCACATTAGTGATATAATTAATTTTACAACACTGAGGTGTTGTCACCCCTCAGTAGCGTGCCATACGCCTATGATAAGCAAACCCTAATTAAACAACACAAGAAAAAAAAAATGACATTCAAAGTCCTGGGAGGAAGAACAAGCCCTTGCTTGAGTCGAGCCCAATTTTTTATTTCCTCGTAGGACAGCTTCGCATGGGTTTTGAACACTGTAGAACAAAATAATTTAATTGACTTTGGTTTCCTCATCAAGGTTTTGAGATATTTTGAATGTGCTCAAAGTATTTGGAAAAGTAAATGAGCGTAGTGCAAAATTTTGTTCTTCACGTACATCTTAACTGATTAAAAGGAACAACAAAAACCTGAAAAGCAAAGTCAGTAATATAGATAATGACATGTTGATAAGAGATGTCCAACTTCACATTGTGATCCTCAATATCCATTTGGGAAACTGTGAAAATGAAGACTGAGTTAAACACTTTTTTTGTTGTTTTTAAATCAAACAGTTGCAAAATACATCAAACACAAAAATGAGCTCCAAATAATTTCCATCTAGGTATTAGTTCATGTTCTAAATTTATATATTTTTCATATTATGTAAACATTTTTATTCACTTTTGTAGTAGAGTTGTGACTGTGAAGGGATATGGTTAATTCTTATAAAGTTCAGAAAAATATAACCAACTACAGCATGACAGTAATTTTGTTATATAAATCATTACGTAGGCAATTTTCGACTGAGGTATTTCTATTACTCTGAGATTCCAAAACATTTTGTTATGTCAGTTTCTAAACGGTTGACAATGACCTGATGGCAAGTGGCAAGCACATGCACAGAGGTGCAGCCCTACAATAAAAGCAAAACATTTCCTTTATAACCCTAAAATGCCATGTGAAGCACTGTGCAAATAGAAAACAGAATTATTTATATTCTGTCGGATTGCAGCCTAATGGAACAATGCAGTGTGCTGCCCTGCAGGGAAAATATGTGGTAAAGAAGGATTAATTTGTGTGAATAAAATGCCTTGGTGATTTTTATGATTTGTTTCCACACATCAAAGCGAAAGTGGAATAACTGCTTATTTTACAAAAAAAAAGAAAAAAGAAAACTGCTAATCAAACTTTGGATGACATTGAAACCACGCTGATAAAATGTTTTAAGCCGACTATACAGCCGAGTATTCAGCATCATGTTCTCTCTGGAAGCAAGATGTGGAGATATATGGATGAAAGATTATTGCGCTTTAAATAATTTGTTAGTGTTTGTGTGCACAAATGGACTCTCAGGAGTGAAGCACTTTATTTGAGCTGAAATAGTTTGCTTTTCTTTTCTTTTACTCGTCATCAAACGACAGCTTCTAAACAAGTGATGAAAACCGTGGGACATTCTTAGCAATTTGAATGTCTTCATGATCAGGATTCACTTAACCTCTCCTCAGAATTAAGTAAGATATAATTATCTTACTTACTTAACCCTTGGCCATGTTCTTCTTTAGCTATAGGGTTTCAGTTTTGTGCTTATATAATATTCAGTCTCACATGTCCTTAAACGCAATGCAAACTGAAACCAACTGCCTTTTGACGTTTGTTAAGTAAAAATAATCCACTTGTGTGTAAGTACGTCAGTATAAATTCCAGTTATAAGATACGTAGAAGTTTGCGGCTATCACATCACAAAATGTAAAAATGTTCAAGGGATAAGGAAACATTTGCCAAACAGTCTTAATGACTTAAAATTACATCTTTTAGTTGAATCCCCTTTTTATACTTGATCCAAAAAAGGAAGTTGAGGAATTTGTGCGGTGAATGGACTTCAGAGAGAAATGTTGGTGCTTCTATTTTAAAATGTCCTAAACTTATTCTTTTATTAAATCATGATCTAAATATGAATAAATTCAAGTAAAATTGAATCAGTGCCATAGTTTTAAGCATAAATAAATAAAGGGGATTCAGGTTGATTTGATTTAGGAGGTATAAAATTGATTTATCTCAATTACTGCTTGTCAAATCTGCAGCGTCACCGGCTAGAGAGACACATTAGGAGTTTTAGCTTCCTCAGTGTTTTTACCATATTAGCATGCTGACTCCAGCTGCAGTTTTTACCTTTTGAATCGCCCAAACTCTTGAATCTGCTTTTCTTTACAGTTCTTTAAAGGCTGCATTTATCCCTGTTGCTTGTGTATTTTCCTTGGATTAAATCTTGTTCTTCCACAAATGTTCCCATCAGCACACACATCAGTACACACCATCTGTAAATGGTCAAAATCCCTTGCTGTGACCTTTTGTGACTTACCTTGTGAAGCGAGTCAGCAAGCGCCTACTGGATGTCTAAGTCAGCAGTCATGGCATAGCTACAAGCCAACAATTCTTTATTTTTAAAATCCATCTTTTAATTGCCTTATGTAATATTCACATCTGAAAACTGAATAACTACTAAGAATACATATAAATTCAATGTGTATTGACTTTATATTATATAGAAGTTTGACATTTTAGAAGTGAATTACTGAAAATAATTGATACTTTAAAACTTACCGAATGAGTATGAATGCATTCAGCTCCAAGTAGTGTAAAAAGACAGTATGTAGCAAGAAATTTGGATCTATTCATCTTAGCAATGTGCACGCTTCAAAACCATCTTTCATCACCGACCCAGGAAGCTAAACAAGCTTCCCCTGACAGGAAAGGCAGCATAACTCCAAGTTTCTCGCCTTCCCTCACCGCCTTGGCTGATAGGTAACACAGTTAAAATGGGCAGAAGTAATGGGGGACAACACGAGTGAAGGCAGTGCCAACAGCTCCCGGGTCCTGCATGTGGCGAGCCTTGCCCATGCGACAGATGGATGTAGTCTCTGGACTGATTAATGTGCTCACTGGCCTGCGCTTCAGTGGCTGCAGCAATGAATGAGTCTGCAAAAAAAAAAAGAAGAAAAAAAATATCGCATTATTTATTCTGCCTCCAAAACAGGTGTTACACTTGTTCTTCCTCACTTCTGTTCCACTGCTGTTAGTATAGGTGGATGATCCAACCAAACATATCTGACATGAAGGTCAGCCAGACAGTATTCCCTACCAGAATACATAAATGAATCTGAGGCAAGTCAAACCTTGGGCTTGCATAAATTCATCATGAAACATAATGGAACACCACGGCGGGGCACAAAACAGAAACGCAGTCATAGTCAAGGTCAGTGTTGTTTATGGAGCCTTTCAAAACACATCACTAACTGCTTTACAAAGCAGGCCGTAACATAAAGAATGGGGTTGATTATGATTTAACAAATCACAGGCATGTCCTCCCTGCTTAGTCTGAGTGTTGTACAGGCTACAGCTCGAATTTATTCCGTGACTCCACTCAAGTGTTTGTCTTTTTCCAGTTTACTCGCCACGGGTCTCTAGCATTTTGCACAGCAGAAAAGCCGAGGCAACTCTTCTATTAAGCCTTAAAAAAAAGAAGTCAATATGCAATCTTACAATGTGATCAGAGAAGCGTCTTTTTGTCGCGATGACACCAGAATTTGTCGAACCGTAATGCCAAGACCGATTGTCGTCAATGCCAAGTGAAGATGAAGCTTATCTACTGTGAGCCATATTTCCTCTGTAATCTGGCTGGACAGTGTGTGTTGTGGCTCCGCTCTGATAAAGCTTGTCTCCTTCACGAATACCTTGCACTACATACTGCTCCCCATTTGTGACCTGTAAGTTCTCAGGTGCCCTCCTCTCCCCAAAATGCAACCACAGCAGTGGTCTTTAGTGCTGCTGTCCTACGTCCTACCCAAGACAATCCCTCTCCTCCCCCCACAAACTCACAGCTCGTTCATACACACTTTAAAGATCCCAGCCTCTCCCTTGGCGATTACTGTAGGGTGAAAATGAAAAATAGCATTTTCAGCACAGTGACATCTAATCTGTTTGGCGAGCTTTAATTTCCCCCGACGACATAATAGAGTGGGTGGGACATAAACTCATGTACTTTTGTCACGAGAGAAGGACAACACTTCAGTAGGGCACCTAGACGTGCATATTTTTCTTCATCTTCTGTAACTTGCTCACATTATGTGTGACATTATGGGTACTTTGTTGGCTAATTACACACCCAAAAGAATTACTGAGAGTACATTGTCATGAAACAAACTTTTATATCGGACAAAGCCGTTTTAAAATGGTTTTATTTATTACAGTAAAAACAAAAAAGCTAACTTGCCCTATGTGAAAAGCTAATTGCCCCCTCTATCCTCGCAACAATGCATCCACTCTCCTTCTGTAAAACACGTTGAAGATGTCAGAGAAAGTTAGAGTGATGTAAGCGCCTTCGAATTTGATGAGATAACTCTTCATCATCTTGGCCCATCTGTCAGCCAGGTGCAGAATGATGGCTGGTCTCTTATGTGAGCAGAGCATTAGCCATGTCATGTATGTGCTCAAAATGGTTTTCCATCACTTTACTGAGTCCTTACCCTGAGCAGCAGGGGGAGACCCTGCTCACCCGACTCCTGGCGGCTGCGGCTATTAGCGTGATGCACGGCATCTCATTTCTCATCCTGCATTTGAAGGCCAGCAGATCCAGTCTTTCTCCTGGCTTCACGCCGGCCTCCTTTTGTGTAGGAGAGAAAAGGCAGTTGCATGGTGATACTTGTATGTGTATGATGGCAAGTTATGAAAGTTGAATATGCAGAAAAGGCGAGTGGAAACCTTCCTGCTGTGCGGTAAAGTCAAGGGTTTAATTCCTTCCAAAGGAACAGGGAAAGATTTGGTATTTAAGGGTTGCAGTGTGGATAAATTGTACTCCCCGATCTACATTATGAGTAATAGATGCTGCAATAATGATGCAACTCATTTTTTAATTAAAAAAACTAAAATATTTTATATTTCATGAAGACGGAAAATAACACAGAAACAAAATGAGTTAAAGCTGACACCGTCTGAATGAAAAAGCTTCCCATGGGTCGTTCAGGAATTAAAATTTGGATAATGAAAGAAAAGCCCTTCATGTTTTCCTGATATTTTTCTGCATTGATGAAACTTTCATCATTTTGCCTTTGTTAACCTTTCTGCTTTATTTTTAATGGCTTTCTGGTGGAAACATCAAACATACCCTTTTGGTGTCTGCTGAAATCTAAAATTCAATTTAAAAGAAAAATCCTAAAGAAAGTTAAATTAACGACTGTTAAACAACCTTGTTAGCAGCAAAAGATGCACCTTTACGCATAAGTCTTTCCTAATAAGGTAGTATAAAATCCTGATTATGGTGCAAATGCACTAACACACATCTGTGTACACACACCTTGCACACACCATGGCGGCATAATGAATAATCACAAAGTCATAATTACCTTCTAACAACCTTTTTCTCACTACAGTGCATCTTTGTGATTGAAGTCCACCCACATTGAGTTAATTGCATCTATTCCCTGATGCCACGAAAATGCAATTAAAATGCAGGCGTTACCCACAGTCCTGCGAAATCATCAATATAGTGCGTTGTTAAAAATAGGCCAGGTGTTTGGCTTTTAGGTTGAGCCTGAAATTTTGTTCCAGGGAACCAGGCAGCGGTGTTGATAGGAAAGTGCTCTTTGGTTTTATCTTTCATTTTCAAATAAATCAGTGGCAAACATGTCAAAAAAACTAAACTGGTCCATAGAGAATACAGCATGGTGTGTTTTATTGGTCAGTTATTGACAAATTATTTGGTTCCCTTATTCAACTACAAATATTTCAACTATTTTTTAACTTAAAACCTGGTACAATATCCTAGATTCTTTTCAGATTTCAGTTTCACTGCATTGATAAACAGCCACAGTGCCTTGAAAAAGTATCTGAAATTTAATTAAGCTTTACTACTTTGTTGAATTAGCTTTGACTGCAGTTGCTGCCCCTGCTTTTTCAGGATATGTTTCTACCAGTTTTGCAAATCTAGAAAAAATCTTGGTAGTTCTTCTTTGCAAAAAAAAGTTTAAGCTCAGTCACAGAGTCTGTGAGCTTCACTTTTCAAGAAAGTCTTACCTCAAATACTAAATTGGGTTTAGGCCTGGACTAGAAGTCAATATATATGTTTCGATGTAATTCATGCCTTTGAACACAGCACATACACACATAAATGTTGAGCAACACCGTGTGTGCAGCTGATTTAATCAGATACAGATGGGCAGAAATCATCTCTGCTGGATTCGAGATCGATGAGGAAAGTGAAAACTGTCCGTAGAATTATTGGCCTACCAGAACCTGAGCTGTAGGACATCTACGCCACCAGGTGCAGAGGAAACGCTCTAAGCATCTTGGAAGACTGAGTCCATTCCTCACACATTCTTATTTACCATTGGGAAAGAACTGAAGATATTTTACTTCCCATCCAAAGACAGTTTCTTTTTTTTTTTTGCTTGCTTCTGTCAAACTCAGAAATTGCAGCTTTTAAATTGATGTAAACGCCGTATTACTTTTGAAAAAATAAAATAAAATAAAATAAATATCTTAATTTAATTCAGAACTGGTAAAAAAAATAAAAAAAAAATAAAAAATTATGTTTACAGAACATATGATGGATAAAAGCTCATTTATTAATCGCTATTGTATTTATAAACTAGACAAATAAGAATAGTTGAGAAAAAAATGTCTTTAAATGTAACTCAAAAAATTACAAAAAAAAAAAAAAAGACTGTGGCTTTGCAACCAAAACATGATAAGGAAAATTTATTGAGGCAACCCTTAAATTATCTCAGACCGCTGATTTGGCTAAAGAGTCACTATGTGTTACTTTACATATTCATTTGTGGCATTTATCCTCTGAACAGCAATGTATTTGGTCAGGAGAAAGTTTTAAGCACTATACCCAAGAGTGTGAACTGAATAATGCCAAACAGAGAATTTTAAAAGTACCACATTTCAGTCTGGTATGATCTGAGTCACTATCAAACATGATGGCACATTCCTGTTTGATGCATGGTCACAGGAGAACATGGTGTAGGACGAGGGCAAGAATGTTTAATAATGATAAATGGTAATAATACATCAAACTTGCATAGCACTTTTGAAGATATTCAAAGAGGCTTGAGTGGAAAAACACAGAGAATATTTGCCTTAGTAATCAGATTTAAAATTACACTGTAAAATGTTATTTTCTTATTGAAGGATTTTTGTTCAATGTTTTATGGATGTTTTTTTTATTTTTTATTTTTTTATTTTTATTAAGTTTTTCTTTTGTTTCCTGAGAACAATGTTGTGAAATAAGGGTACTTTCTGAGGGACATTTTTCTAACACTGTGTTTGAATGTAATTAAATGATATATTACTGGATTTACTTCTGCACAAATAAATGGAGCCTTGGGGGATTCATTCATTAAAATTATACTAAGAGAGAGACTGAATTCCATCTTCAATTGGTACTGAATTGAATTTTGAGTTCAGTTTTGAATCAGACGTCAGAGTTTAAACTTAGTTTCTGATAATCAGACACTCTTCAAGGCTATCATTTTAGAAAAAAAAAAAATCTGTTTTTATTCATATCTTTAAAAAATATATACTGACACCCTTCTTAACCAATTAAAAGCATTTCTTAGAATTACAGAGTCCAAATCCTTTTACAACTGCAGACTGGATTTTTCCATGTTTGCGCTGCTATTTTAACAATTTATTTTTAACAATCTGAGGTTGGATGGCCTCCTGGCAATTACTCTTATCTTTAGTTACCTCCAGAAATTCTCCATTCAAATCAAATTGGGACTCTGGTTATGCCGCTCCAGATGTGTTAATACTTCCAGTTATAAGAAACATGTTGCTCAAATGAAACCATTAGCTTAAATTAAAATCTGCCAGAAGTAGGAATCATTTTGAGACTGACTGTGAATTCCACCGAAGAAATAACTGGCCCAAAATTTTGACAGTATAGCAGAAAGTGAAAGAGTTCTTATGTTGGCTTTATTAGGCAGCCGTGGAGGCCCAGGAAAAGTCTCTGTTTTCATGTAGTGAAAAGACTATGTCAGAAAATTAGGCTGTCCTGTGTAAAGATGATACTTTCTGAGTAGTTTTTGACTGTGTACCTGGGTCTGTACACCAGACACCTTCCATGCAGAGGCAGAAACTCTTAATAATGCAGCTCATCGTGCAGGCTGGCCTCTTCTCTGTTTAGCTCAGGCAGGTTGGGAGAAATGCTGATGATGCAATGTGCTGACCCAAATACACAACGTGCTCCCAGCAGACTGTGCCAGCTGGGGCAACTCTGTCTCGTTCTACCTCTTTTACACATCCTTACCCTGTTTTTTATTTGTCTATTTAAAAAAAAATGATATAACTTTTTTTTTTTTGGCTCCCTCTCTTCCTCTCTGTCAGTGTGCAACATGATCAGTTACCAGTCGTCAGTGTCCTCTTTTTGGTGCAATGTTTTTCTGTGGTTTGCGTGGAGAAAAAAGAAATTGAGTGAAGGATACAGCATTGATTTAACCATGAATCAAAAACAAGATGCTCACTCATCTAATGCAAAAAAAGCACCAGAGAAATAAAGGCTGATGAAACAGCCCACCATTTGTTGACAGGAGGAAATTGTGCAGAGAAATGTATCCCAGATTAAATAAAAGCAGTCTTTAGATCAGCTACACAAGATAGCGACATGCCGCTCAACCGTGCGCTCCCTCTGGTTAACTACAAAAGTACCTGATGACCAATTTCTCGCTCGTTGCTCCTACTAGACAGACAGATCAGAAACACACCTCAAAACATCCAGGGCTTTTAAATCGGCAATGTGTGCCCAAGGGAGCAGCTGTATATGCTGCATCCACAAGTACGCAGTCAATAAAAAAGCGGTGTGACATTACATGACAGCCACACGACCGGTTATACTGGCGGTAACAGATTGTGGAGTCCATTGTTGTAACCCACAAACTGGCCAGGGAAGAATCAAAGCTGCATTTTAGGGCTGAGCATTTGTCACCTGTCAACTCCGATGAGACCGAGTCCGGAGTCAGGTATTCAAAACTGTCAAGTGGCAAGTGGTTGAAGGAGTCTGGCGGGGCAAGGTGAAGTCCAGTGCCACGTCAGTCCGGATACGTCTGAGTCGAGTAAGAAGTCCGTCAAGGCAAGTTGACTGAAAAAGGAAGTAAAAATAAAAACAGTCAGACCAAATCCAAGTTAGTTTTGAAGACTCGTCAAAGGAAATCCCACATCTCATGAAAATGTCATATGGGAATTTTCCTGAAGAGTAAAGTCAAATGTGTTAAGTAAAAAATATTTTCTGTTTGTTGTAAACTGCTGAATACGGCAAGTTGTTTTTTTTTAAATACTTGTGTAAAAATCATTAAGATCTGAATCTGTAGATACCCAAGTTGAGTTGAGTCAAACTAGAAATCCAGAGAAGAAGCTATTTTATGACATATATTACTCAGAGAGGACACAGTAAGCTGTATAAATTACCAGGGTATTCAGAAGAATATCAAAACAGAGCATATTTCACAAATCCTAAGAATTGTTTTAAAGGACTGTAATACTTGTGCATGATTTCAGTCCGTATTCAATAAACAAATGTGTTAGGGAATTTATGCTTGTTTCAACCTGAGTTGGTATTAATACCGACTGCTTAACCAAATGCTGTGGAGCTATTTCTCATAATGAACATTGTTTCTTGAACAGCGAAAGCAATACAACAGGGATCTTTGTCTGCGGTGGCAAATCAGGGAATATGTTTCGTAACTTGACCATTTAAATCAGACACTAGAAATAATTCTGAAAAAAATATGACAGCTCTAGGGCTGTCATATGTCAGACTTTTGAATTAGCATGTTTTCCTTGTATGCATAGGTTTTTCCTGTGTACTTTTCTCTCACAGTCCCAAGTGGCAACTGTAAAATCGTTTTGATGTGAGTCTGTGTTTGGATGGTGGTTTGCTATGTGTGTGTCTGTCATTGATGAACCTATCCGAGGTGTAAGTACACTGCCTCCCACCCACTGACGGCTAGAGATAGACCCTAGTCGTCGTCGCCCCCTCCTGCATCCTAAACACAAATAAATTGGTTCTGAAAATGGATGCATCGATGGATAAAACAGCTCTAAAAACCTGAGGCATTTTTGGATCAGCTTGGTTTTTAGCATAGGGGCTTATTAGTATAATTACATAGACATAGTTATTTTCTGCATGACAGGTTTCCTCCCCATAATGGCTTCTGTTTTCAGATGGAAAATGAAGAATGAATATCAGGTAAATTGGAATTTCCTTTTTTTTCTTTCTGTCCCCAAAATAAGTTTCACCTTTATTTTGAGGTGTATTGTTTAGTAAATCCTACGACATACAGCAACCTTTACATTTAGTGGAAACCCTGTAAATAGGTTATGAATTACAACCATTAGTATTTATTTTGAGAAACATTGAGAAATTGTTTTCTACAAAATCACAAATGACGCAGTTATTTCCACTGCTATTGCTGTTTAACACACACACACACAAACACGCACACACACAAGAAGAAAAAAACAAACAAATACATTTTAAATGCTGCTAAGTGTTCTTTCCCTAACTTGATCAGAATGTGTGTGGACTTTTGATTAGAACTCTTTAGCTTCTGTTTTTTCTTATGTGACCAAAGACAATTTCCCCTGGTCACTGTTCAAAATTAGAAACATAAGAGAACATGCTATTCATGTAAGACTTACATATTTAGCTTCTCAGGTAATGTAGCGGCTTCAAGAAAATAGCTACTCAGCTAAACTTACCCATTAACAGTTACAGGTGGATGAGGTCTTTATATATAACATCACACTCATCACACACTTATTTTAGGTAAGTTGATACCTTTCCATTTAATAGCTGAGAAAGCACATTTATCATGAAATGGGGGTATTTCATGTTTCAATTGATAGGCTGAGAGGTAGAATTGAAGAAACTTGTGAGATAAGGTGAAACATCCTCAAGAAAGAAGACAATAAATACATTTTTATTTTATTCAAACAGTCTGTTCCTCTCAGCAACTAATTCAGAGTGAGTTATTTCAAAATGCTGGTGGCTTAATTCACATATCCAACAGTCTTTTTTATCTCGGGGCATCTCCCTTTATATTGGCATACTTTCTTTTCTTTATTCTTTCAGGTGGCCTTTCCAGGCTCTAACAGACAATCTAAGGTGTGTAAGGTGTTAATGAATTCCATAAAAAAGGTCAGCAACAGCAAAATGTCTTTCATAGCTCGGTCTGCTCATTTCCACGAGGTAAAGGGGAGAGAGGGCAATATTACCACACTCATTAAGAGGTTGTGGTTAACACTTATTATTCCATTATCGACCTCAATTTGAAATTTGCATCATGCTCTATTCTCTATTCAGTGCTAATCGATGTTTGCTTCCTTGCTGATTTTGGAAAAAGAAATTGACAGTGATAAATGGAGGCGCGAGTTTTTACAACTCGGAAAAACCGGAGCCGAGGAGACGAAAGGTGCAGAGGGACGAGTCAGAAGAGGGAATCATTAAAGAGAGGAAAGAAAATGACGAGGTGTCCAAAATTTTACAGGGCAAGAAAATAAAGGAAAAAAAAAAGAAAAGAAAAGAGTTGAGGTTCCAAGTCTTTGGAGAAAAAAAGAAAGCCTTGCACTCAGGTTGATGTGCAGACACCCAATCAGTCAGCCCTTCATCCCTTAACCCCTCAGTCAAGAGTTGTGTAGCAAGATGAGAGGAGAAAGAAAGAAGGGGAAGAAATCAGCTTTAGAAGTGCTGAGACTGGGTTTCTGTGTCCCTTTTCAGTAAGAAAAAGACCACAGACAGAAGGAAAGGGAGGAGTTCTAAAGCAGACATAAAGCAAGAGAACTAATCTTCTTGAACAGGGAAAAAAAGTTGAGATCAGGAGCGAAACATGAAGGTGAAACTATATGTTTTTCGTTCTTGTAAGGTAGAGCTTAAAAGATTCAAGTTGCTAGATGTCAACAAAACGCCCTGGGCCAAGTAATAAAGGTTTTATTTGAATTCAGTCCTAACTCATGGAAGAATATGAAGGTCAGGTGCTGTCCAGTGTACAAGCTCGTTCTCTGTAGCCATTAGTGCTTACTTATAAAGCCATTAATGTCCATTATCATAATTACTTTTGCTAACTCACAGAAGCAGGGCCATGGAGTGAAATCTACACAAGTTGCGGCTCAGCGCACAGCGTTCGGCCCTAAATTCTCTTCAACAGCCATTAGTGTTTTTTCTGGCCTGGTCATCATCCATTGTCTCCTGATTTTCTGCTTGACTTGTTCTTTGCAAAAATACAACTTGGAGAGCCTCCTCTTGCATATGTTTGCTTGCTGCGAATAGGTGTCCCATTAATATGCAAGTGCATGTCATGAATTTGTAATGCGCCCCGCTGCCCTGCCTTAACCCCACTTGCAGGTACAGTGCAAGTCAAGGCAGATATTCAGTGGATTGAGCCAATGTGCCATTGAGCAAGCAGGGCTGTTGTTTCTCTTAAGGGCCCAACACGTCCCTGTTTTATAAAAGCAACTCAGCTCCCGAAGGTACACAGTTTGCTGCACAGCACATTCTTTCTTGAAGCTGAGGAAGAATCACAAGTAGAACTTTTTAAGACCTCGACAAATGTGGACTGTATAAACGGCACATTTTTCATTCCCCTTGCTTATTTTCTTCTGTAGCGAAAAAAAAAAAAGAGAACAGATTCTGCTTCTTCACATCCAGCAGCACTATTTTTCCTCTAGCTGCTCCCAGCTGCTGAATTCACCAAACATTGTGGTACTTCAGGGTCAAAGGTTCGTAACAGCCAGCAATCCAATTTCACAGCGCCTGCCTTTGACAGACACTCTGTGATCTTGGGTGGAACCCTTTAGCAATCCCCTCTCTCTGCATATCCTCAAGAACACTTAGAACTTAATCAAACTTTAATTAGCCCTCTGCTTTTGTGGTAATTGCCAGTCCAGGCAGGGTCCAAATGCCTGCTCGTATTAGATGCAGTGTCTGTGTGCTGGGCCGAGCATGGTGGGAGATTTGTTCTTACAATCTGTTTAAAAATCTGTTAAAGTGTTGTTGTGCTGTAGGAGTTGAGTTTTAGCTATGAATAATTATAATTGCCTTAAGCAATTATTAATAAAAGTAATAATTTAGATTTTTTTTTAAAAATACCAAGTTGGGGCACCATTCTATTATCGAGAAAGTAGTCAAATTAGTTGAGTTTGTTACTATTTATAAATACCTGCCTGGTTCAGCACTGGCATTATTTGACCAGCAACATGCTACACATGTATGGAATGAACACAGACAACAAAAATAGAGCCAGTAAAATTATGCAATGATGTCAGATTTCTGTATGAATTGTGCATATGAGAAACCAGATTTATTTCATGAGGAATTTGGATAATTAGTTTTAAGTAATTTAGTTTTGTTTACACAAAAAATAGCTGCTTATTTGTGATACAGCAACTGATGAGAGATGTAATAATCCACATAATAAGATCACATTGTATTATGAACATGCTGAAAGAATAAGGATTTTACCGAGATGTTTGTCAGTGAAGGCAATTAGCTCTCTATTAGATTAGACAAAGTGACAAACATTGTAATCATTTTACAATGCAAAATTAAAACATAATTTTGAACAAGTAAGGTCTTATTAAATTTAGTCTGAAATAGAAATCAATGACCCTTTGGAAAGTGTATTCTACACTCTTCTATTTGTCAGTTTCTGCATTGAAAAACAAAATGATTGAGAATAATATTTCATTTAGCAATTATATCTTGCTAAAGCTAAAAAAAATCTTAATGTAAGACTATGTCTTGAGATACTTACTGTTACCCTTTATAACAACTCGGTTCAACAATATTAATGTAAAAAGTTTGAAGATAACAACAGAGGACATCCCCACTCAACACATAAAATATGTTTCAGTTTGAAGGGGCCAATTGATAGAGACAGCAATTAAAGAAAACAATCCCCCAGTGACAGTAAAATGAAGCAAAGAATTGCATTCTATTACAGTAGGTCTGTGTTGAATGAGTTTCATCTGACACAAACAAAAAGAAATGAATTTGAACAAAAAGGCAATCAAAACCTTTGACATAAGACCCTTAATAAAAAATTTAGTTTATGTGTATTCAAGCCCTCCATGAATACACATTCATGGAGGGCTTGAATGTGTATTCAAACCCTCCCATTTATTTATTTTATATCTTGTGGTCTCTAGAAAAGTGTTGATAGCAATGCATTTGCATCCATTACATTTCTATATACCAACATTAAAGTCAAATGTTAGCATTTACCTTAGTTTTTTTTTTTTTACTATCGCTGTACTGTGGCAATCACCAATGTAATCCATCCATCCATTTTCTGTTGTGAAGTGATTTTGCTTGAGCTGACCTCAAAAATCAAGTGGGTACTTTATCAATGGGTCACCAAAACTCTGAAGGAATGTATGAATAGGGGAGATGAAAACAATAAATAAAAAATGCGTCTCACAACACGTCACAACTTGAATGTCAGACCACTTTATGTACTAAAAACCACAATTGTCAATGTTACCACATCTGGCTCACCTCATCTTGAGAGAGATTATTAACTGAAAAGAAATTATATCAAAAGAAAAAATAAGCTACTCATTTTTTTTTTTTTTTTAGTTTTCAATAAGCCACTGTTCCTGAAAGAAAAAAAAAAAAGTTTAAATCAGCAATATCATAAATATATATAATTACACTTCACATGCTTAATGTTTTAGGAATTTTTGTGAGCATAAAAACTGAACATGTAGACATAAGTAACGCATAGGATTCAAAAAAATAAATACAAAGAATATGGGTAGAATTTTGTCAATACAGTATTGATGTGTTCCAGTTTGCTTCCTGGATACTATGTCACTCTCCTTTCGGTTAAACTCGACCCTGTTTTACAATGTTTGGCTTGGTTTGATATTCTACAGCTCTAACCGCACACCCACTTGTTTTCTAAAGTTGTTTGCTGGACCTTTCATCCCTGCCTAAATTCACAAAATTTGGATACTTGTGTGCTTTTACTGCGATGGACTGGCGACTTGTCCAGGGCGTACCCCCTCCTCTCTCCCGTTGACAGTTGGAGAAAGGCCCCTGCTCCCCTCCTAACTCCAGTGGGATAAGGGTGTAAGGAAATGGATGGATGGTGTACTTTTAATATTGGAGGAATAACGCTACAAACAACCTACCAGAACCACACTGAAACTTTTAAGAATCAGTTGTGCAAGTGTCCTTGATATTCTTCTCTGAATAATAGGAAACTGCCAATGTGTAGCCCTTATCTGGCTCAGTGCATTACAAGGAAAAAACTGATCAAAGACGATGGTGGCATGTTGTACCTTATAGTCCTGCTTATAAAGTCAAATTCCCATCTATGGATGACCATCGCAAATTATAAGTGCTTTTGTGCATATCATGCTAAATGTATATATTTGTCCCTATCAAATAAATAAATATAAAGAATTAAAATATATATTCTTCATTTATTTTATGAACTTTGGAAAATCAGTTGTCTCAAAGGAATTTGTATATCAATACCCAAAGTAGTAAACAAGAAATGCTTCAACTTCAAACTACAAGTTTTTGCTTGTTCACATGTTTATGTTATAATACTCAACCACACAAGGTCCTATATTGCATTAATTCCTCTACAAACTAATTTACTACAATATATGGAAGTTACCTTGCCCAGAACAGCAAAGTTGCCTCCACAAGACATATCATTAGCATTCAAGGATACCAGTTTAACATGTGCTGTGTGGACTTGTTTCCCTGATGGGTTAGTAAAAAGCAAACTGGAGTAAGGGGAATAGCCTTTGAAGTACATGCTTCATGGTCCCGTCAATAACTGGTATTGACCTTTCCCACTCTTATTTAATAAGGCTTCCATTCGTAAGGCGGGTTTGGTAGAATCTCATTGCTATGCTCTGTGTGCCGAAGCATACTGTCATGCTGCTGATGCCAAGTATTTTTTGCATTGATTACACATCTGGGATTAACTCGAATGCAAATGCCAATGTGTGAGTTTGTGCGTGTTTGAAGTGTGTTTTATGGGGAAGGAAAAAGTTTCAAAGATTTGTTCCAAAAGCCAAAGTTTAACTCATCTGATTATTTTTGAACATACAGTATGTTTGAAGTGATGCTCCTGAAAGAAATAAACATATTTTCTTTACAATATCTGCTCATATGTTATGCCTATAATCATTCCAACACTTTCAAGATCCTCTAATTGTTTAGCTATATGTAATGTGAAGGTTTACATCTGCCAGAATGATTCTTTCTTGAACCCCTAAAATTATTGCCTGAAAGGCAGCAATTACTTTTTTATTTTATTTGTTTATTTTTATTTATGTATTTCGAACATGATAGAAGTATAAAATAACACATATGAACAGGAATGCAAAAGACACTTGTTTTTGTACCACAATAATCTTAACATTCTCGAAAAGGAGTAGGAAGAAGTAAGAAAATTATGAACTCTTACCCCATAAACTCATTCAATATTTTCAGATGGATCCTCATTATTAAATCAAATAAAAACAAAACATAATAATCTTCAGTTACTTTGCAGTAACTGAAGAGTAAATAAGGTCAAAGATTTAACAATGATGAGCTATTCTTTGCTAATTCATCAGCAGAATTTGTCCCTATGTACCATAATTAAATATTTAAAACACATCGCTATAAACTTTTGAACATTTACCATTTAAAAGACACTCTTTAAAAAATCCCCACCTCACACCTTAACGCAAACATGACTCCGAAGTATAGAGTGACTCCCAGAAGAGCTGCTGTGAATTGTAATTCCATATGGAGGTGGGAGGTTTTCCTACCAGATGTTGTGCTCAAGCAAATGTTAATATCAGTTTGCAATCAGAGTTTCATAGGTCCATACCTTTGTAAGCATCCTATTCAATTTTTATTATTGTTATTTTGCAATAAATGGCCTGCTGGTGGACTGAAGAATGTACTGTATGTGCACCACTGTTTTTTGTTTTTTTTGAGTAGTCGAAGGAGGATATTCTGCAGCAGACCCAGAAGTAACTGGGGGATCATATGTCTTGAACCTGAGAACACTTTGGAAGAATGGATGGATAGATGCGTCGACTGCATTTCAACGTCTGCTCTTACTTTGAAATTCTAAGACTGATCAAACATGAGTGAGATAAATTATCCTGTTTGATATTCATGTAATACCTCATTCTGCTTATTCTTTTTATGAAAACAGAAAAAGAATGGAAATCTTCCTTGCTTTTCTTAGCCTAATAATAACCTTAAAATTAGAGAAGAAATAGTGCAATACAAAATAAACTTGTTAAACCCTCGAACGTTCAGTACTGATTTTTTTCAAGCTCAGTTTGCAAAACCTTTATTTGTAAAATATACAAAAACTCATTTCCCCCCAAAATTGCTAAAATCTAGAAATTATTTGCCATCTTGTCTGCTGAACTGGCCGTTGTATTACACACCTCATGAACAAATAAATTACATCTTTTAATTCAAGCTTTTAACTTGTGTGACATTGTCTCATATTTTTTGTATGTCTACTTGTCGATATGGAAGCAGAAAAAATAATTGGTGTTATGAAAGACTAATTAAAAATTTCACCACAACGAGCCCGTTCCATGCATGTGTTTATGCAAGGCAAGGTTAATCATGTATGTAGATGGAGTGTTTGGACTAGTTTCCCATGAATATGGCTTTTATTCCCGTCATATCTGACAGCATGTGCACATGAGTATACTGTCAGGCCTGATAACTCGAATGTGCGGTCACCTTGACTTGTGATTAAAGGTTTTTAACTTGAAAAGGGCTCGTTTATCCTCAAAAAGGAGAAAGGAACACAGAAAAAGGGGGGGGGAGGCATGTTTTTATCAGTCACAGCCAGAACTCAATATTTAGCTATTATTCCCAGATTAGACTTATTCGCTAGGTCTGAAGGTGAAAATGCCTTCAAAGATAATAAAAAGATTAGGATCACCTTTGGAAATCCCTACTACGCAGAGAAGAAAACTTTTTGAAACAAACAAAGCTATTCAACTTCTAACAATTTCACATTTTTTCTTCCCGTCCCATCGCTGTGTAAAATAGATTTGGCTTATACTTCTTAAATGTTTTTGTTACAATCTGATGACAGAATAGTAAAGATGTTTTCCTTGGTCACCTTTGAAAGTAGTAAAAAAAGAAAGCGGACAAAGACAGGAAACTCAAAACCTTACAAATAGAGAGAATAGTGGTGTGGGGGGGGAAATATCTCACTTGTGAGAAAGAAATGAATGAAATTAAAAATTCCGTTCTTGGAAGAAGGCATTAAACAGTTGAGTATTTGACTGGCAAACGAGTCAAAGTCGTGTATGGCAACACTTGCTTTCAGAGCTGACATTCATTGTCTTGCTGGGAAAGTATTTGGAGGGACACCTGGGTGGCCCCAGGTGTCAGTTTAGACACGAAAATGGACGTGTCACACTGCCAATGTCTCTTTTGCTGTTTGCTCATGGAAATGACAAGGAAGCATTTAAAATTCCTAAAAAGTTGTTCCAAATGAATCTGCTAGACATTAATTAAATTCCTAATCACTCAAGCCATTATTGGAGCAAGCATTGAATGAATATGGGTTTTACCATTAGTAAACTATTTTGGATGTTCCAAATAAAACGACCCTAAAATCATCCATCCGTCCTTTTTCTGTACCTATTTGATCCACTTCAGTGTTGCAAATAGGAATAAGGTGTATTTTCAGCAGTCAGTGTTTGACAGAGAGGGTACTCCTTACACCTTTAAATAAGCAAACGGACAAAAAAATAAAATAATGTCTGTATATTACGCTTGTTCTACTTCTGAAGAAGAATATAGAGACAGTTTTCTCTGAGGAATCACTAATTGAATGATTTTCTTCACATTTTGATGAGCTGTTTCATCAAAATGTGTTGAAATTCTGCAGTTGTATCGGTGTTTAAAGGCATCATTTAAAAACAAATCTGTCCATCTATTTGAAAATAATTTATTATATTTCCATAGTTCCTTAAGGCAGGGATTTCACGATCTACTTATTTTTTCTCAGTTGCTTGTACACATTTTTATTCTAATCATTTTTCGACATTTGCCAAATGTAAGTACATTTATCAAAACAATTTGTACAAACAGCAATATCCACTTTCTTTCTCAAAGTCCTTAGTTCATGTCTCAAAATGAAATATCTGTTTCAATGATCACTGCTTCAGAATGCCAAGTCCTTGTTTCATTGTGTACGGAAAAGGCAGGCAAAATTGATCAGTCATGTTGTCAATATCACAGTGTTCTTTGGAGGGATATTTTGTGGTAAACTATGGAGAAAGTTTTGATAAGTACTGAGAGTTGTAATTATGGGATATCAATGTTAAGAGATTGGACCCACTTCACACGTATGCGTTTTCTGTAATTTGTCGACAGACCACACCATTGTGATACAGAAAGAAAAAGACAACGAAGGAACAAAAAAAAGAAGACAAATGTAAACATGGAAACATAAGACAATCTCCTTAAGGAAAACTGTACATGCAGTGCCATAGGAATTAAAGTTTAGTCTTTCTATTACTTCCTTCTTTATGCTGAGCAAAAATCCTCATTTGGGTTAGGGCGAGGAACCCAAGTGGCAGAGGATTTCCATTCAATTTGATGTCGCCGTGGGAATGTGAATCTTTCAGATCAATTTGATTAGCAATTTTGATCATCTCGTCATCTCTCTATCTATTAACCTCATCCAAATCCATCCCTTCCAGTGTCTGCTATTTCAGAAAACTGGTTTATCATTACTTGAGCTAATGCTTCACACAATCACCTATGTTAGAGAATGTCCAGATTCACTTGTGAGCAATTTACCAGATCAGGACCGATTTAGAAAAAAAGTCCAATGGAAATGTATAGAAATATGCTTGACATATTATGACAACCCGTTCAAGCATTTTGCATGTTAAGAATTACAAGATGAACTTTTGCTTAAATGTTGTTTAGGTTGAGACAATTCAACAGAGACCCATAATACATATTGATCAACATGATATCAGCAATTGGAAATGTAGGAAAAAGCGGAGAATTGTAGATAACCATTTACATGATGTACAAAAGCATTTGCAACTTGCTCAAATGAATGAGAAATTCTTTCTTTTTATGTGCACAAGTGACAAAATGATTTGAAGATTCAACAAGTAGTTTTGAGAATTTCAATTCTGTTCCGGGAAATGCTCCAAAGCGACTGACAAAAACTCTATCTGAAAAAAAAAAAAAAAGCTTTTGGAACATCACAGTGTGACTTACGGTTGTAGAAGAAAAAGTTAATTTTTTTCTGTTATAAGAAATCTGTCCATAGAAATTTGTCAGATGCATGACTGCTTACAGGTAACACAGAAAAGGAGAAAGCCCCCTGCTTTTCCTGAAGATAAAAAACGAGTGAGATTTTTGAAATTAAAGAGGGATTAATTTCTCCTTACCTAATTGGAATCTTTGTTTCAAAGTGAACAATTCAGGGTTGATGGGCTTTGACAACATAGCTTAAAGGCTACAACAGACAGATGTGGGGGAGTCTACAAGGGTTGTTGGAAAGTGTAAAGTTTCTAAATGTGTAGAGTTTGAAAATGTGCTTTACTTTTTGAGTCCTGTCACCACAACTGTTAATGTTGCACTCATGTTGGTGTGACTAAACCGTCGATGTTGATAGAGACTGATTAGTGTGAGAGACAGTGTGCTGAGGATAACATTTTGTCAGTAAGACCATTGAAGTGCAGGTGTACTCTCATGACTAAAACATGCACCTATTATGTGTTGAAATTATGCCCTGGACTTTAATTTCGATTGATTACACAGATTTTAGTTACAAACATTAACGTAATTAATCCCATTTTATTTTTTCCATAGAAGAGTTACAAGCCAGACTCTTTTTTCTGGTATGCCTGTAAATCTGATGCAGAAGTGGCATCTGCAAACACCAATTTATGACTAAGTTGCTTCTCTTGGCCCATTGGTGGTCTGTTTTGCTTTAAAACCAACAACCAGATAGGATGCTAGAAACAGATATTGTTTGTTTTCCTAACTTCTCCTTCTCACTCTGCAGATTTCCATAAAATCCTGGTTTTATGAGCTCACATTAAAGCTAAACACTTTGCTATTGCTACCTTAGCTTTAATGTGTAAGTACAGCACAGTTACTCTTCTGCAACTGTTGGCTATGTTCTCAGGTGGCATGTGACCCATCTAGTTTTTGGAATTTTTTAAAATATTTCTCATGAAATTAACAACTACGAGCTAAAACCCTGAACACCACTAGAAAAAAAAAAAAAATATTACATGTGCAGATTTTGTAAAAAAATAAAAAAATAAAATTGCATGTTTTCTAACCAAAATGTTTTTTATTTTTATTTCTTTTTCATTGGAGATAAAAGGAAAATAATAATAAAAAATTAGAGAGTACTGTTGTCATGGTCAAAACACAACTTCAGGACACCAAAGATCTCAAGGAGACTGCAGCCTGATTTATATCTCTTTCTGTAACAACTCGCATATGAATTTGGAAGGAAAGGCTGTTTGTAAATGTGTGCCCATGAGGATATTGGCTCATAATCCGTACGAGTTTACCGTCACCTGCCGAGAGGACTTCATTTCCTGTTTTATTTAAATGTTTCATATTCTTCTTTTCATTTCCCAGGGTCAAGTGAGAAAGGTAGCTGGTGTGACACTGTGTGCAATATGCCCTCTAGTAGTAGCAGAATCACTGAAATAATCAGCACTGTCACAGGGGAGGTCCTGCTCGCATCGAAACATTGACAGCCACTGGTGGAAAGCCACCGTCTTGCCATTAATAAAGAGTCACATTTGCATAAATTGACAGCTACACTGTGCTCCAGTCCTTACCTGCCCACAAGGACTTACTATGCTGATTCATTTCACCCACTGTGAGCATGATGTGGGTTTGGTACAGGACTTTATAATTGAGCTCTTTTGTTAATCAGTCCATCATTTTTTACCCATTTATATTTTATCACACCAACTAGGTAAATTGATACAATTTCTCATCACAAGGCAGTAAGATAAAAAAAAGAGAAAGTTCAAGGAATCAGAGATTACTGAGAGAAAACTAGTAGGAAGAAGCTGTAATTGCACTTCCTTTTGAGAGAGATGTTTTAAAAGTGCACAGACGACATTGATACAATTTGAGATTCATCCAGGCAAAAATTCTACGTCTTGTCTTGGTGTGGTAATAAATCTGATTCACCTCTACTCATAAACTCATCTGATTTGGCTTCCATTCCTCCAAGGTTTAATCTTCCAGAATTTCTCATCAGACACGAATCACACTGTCTTGTAGCATTTATATGATAAAGCACAGACCTTTCCAGAAGCAAGGCATTGAAAGTGGAACAGCTCTATGGTATTTTTTTTTTAAAAAGTCCTTAAATTTCAAGCATAACCGTAAAGTATGCATAATTTAGGTTCAATGATACACCCTCTAATATCTCTAATCCCAGCATTTACCCTGACATTTGAAGGGTTTCTGCAGTACTGACACAATGTGGCTCAAGTTAAGATTGTGGTTACAAATGACACATGCATTTTTCTGCTTTATGTCACTCTGAACACTGTGATGGCAGTATTATCAAGACGTTATCAATGTATTTGATGCTTTTAATGAGGAAAGTTTTGAGTCTGAGTTGCAAAATAAAAATAAATTGAAAAGCAATAAACATAAAGAAGCACTGAATTCAGGTCCAAAAAAGCTGACATTGAATAAAAAAATTATTAGTTAATGTATTATTTAACTAATAAACATTCAAAAGAAACGTGCATGCATTTAATATCTAAATATTACACATTTTCAACCTAGAAAAAGTACGTATTAATACATGTACATCGACATCTGAAGCTTGGTGAATGTAAACTGTTCTTTTTGTTGGTGTTTTTTTTTTTTTTTTCTTCTGGGAGTGTTTATGTAATGTAGAAGTACTGTAGAAGATTTAGATTAACACAAAAATACAGATTAATCCAGATTAATCTGAGATTAATCAGCATTGTTGAATCTAAATAGCTTGATAGGTTGGAAGATATAGCCCTAAAATATCCTATGCAGTTGTTATAAGTTGGTTTCATGCTACAAGAGTTGACAATTAACAAAAAAGATTTACAATTGATAGCTAAAAAGGTTTCTAACAAATACTAGTTCATAGTTTATATAAGCCAAGAAACAGTGTAAATACCGTGAATTCTTGGAGAGTCGTTTTTCATGTATTTATGTTTGTGTCATTTTACTCAAGAATGGTGTGACCTGTACACCAGCAATCAACTAGCAAAACTTATTCCGGAATCGATTGGAAATATGTATCGCTGACAAGAAAAGATGGTGCACTATGTTTCTTCAAGCATATAAATGACCTTAATTCCATTAAGCTCAATGTTGCAATAAACTGGGACTCAGTAAAAGCCTCAAAATGGTTATGTGGCCAAAAAAAAAAAACATCTTTTAATACAAGGAAGTCATAATTTGAAGCAATGAGGGCTGACTCAAAACTGTTGGCCAGTGCTTTGACCATGCTTTTAAGTCCTTTCAAACAGAATGAATTGTTCATTTAATATATTTTTTGCTGCACTAATTTTGCATGGAGGGAGCATTCAAACACTCTCGTTTGGCAGTATCTATACCTAACGGATCCAAAATACTCCCCGACCTTATTCGCTTGCACTTACTTGCATACATTTCTTGCTTCTTTCTTTTTATAGGGCCTGTCTGGTAATAGCTCTGCTGAGACGGAATGTTTTAATATCTGTTTCCTTTTCAGAGATCCCACAGTAACTGCATTACGTGTGAGCAGTAGAAAATAAAATTTATACTGAGTAACATCAACGAGATTTGGATGTAAACCTGGTATATAAATAAGAACCACTGGAAGCTATTTCACTGAGTGAAAAAGGAATAAAATGGTAAAAGTTATGTGGTGACTTGACAGGCTGAATGCAAGTTTTATTTCAATACTGAAGATGTGTTTACTTTCTACGATACCAGTAAATATGCCAAAAAGTTCCCACTCAATAGTTTCAAGTTAACCATATAAAACCCAGCAGTTTCTTATTCTATAATAATGAATTCCCTGCTGCTTTTTTTTAAATTTCTTTCACTAAAACACAGAGACGCTCTACATACAGCTTTGACTGTCAAACTCATCCTATTCAGCTTTGTTAATATTTTATATATGAATAAAGTTGTCTCCTACCTACCTGCAGTCCAAATGTAAAACCAGCCAAATAAGATGTGCTTTTTAAATAGCCCTGGGAAATACAAAATATCATGTGCATTTCTCAGTTTAATGGCAGATTCAGCATGAAACTGTAACTGGCTCTATCTCCTTCAAGAAGCACGCTGAATAATTCAAAGTATACTATGATTGGTACAGCAATAAAACATGTATTTTTCCCCTGTAAATACTTACTCGGCTTGGTAATTAATTCTGAATAAACGGGTAAATTTGCAGCGCTGAGTATCTGTCGCTAATTTCCTCTGGGAAATTAATCTCTACTGGGTTGAAGATGAACGTTCGAACGTTAACACTGTCCACTTTCTACCTTGTAAATATTGACGAAGGGGGAGGGAGGCATATGCAACAGCTAGATCATCCCTGAACATAGTTTTCAAATTCATACAGCCTGATTTTTAAATGGACTTAATGGCTATAAATCTGTTTCAACTTCTGGATGTGTGCTGAGTGGGGGAAAAAAAAAAAAAATCAAGTGATTGCGCTATCAGGGTTTTGATATCGTTATTTAAAACAGTAATGGTAAGTCGACCAAGGAAGAGGTTTGGTTTAGTCATTATAAAGTTTGAAGTAGTCTGTTCTCTCAGCAAACAGACTGGAACACAATGACTAAATGGTTTTGTTAAAAAATTTTACATTTCTGTCCCAAAAGCACAAACCCAGCATTTAGGTTAAACTCACATGTTTTGATGTCCAGTGTTGCAAATTTCCTTTCAACCCTAAAATTATTGGTTTGACTTTGCAGATTTTTTGTAATCGATTTCTGGCTGCCATGGTGCACAACTGGTCTAATCGAGCCGGTTGACTCTTCTCTAAAAAGTGAATTTCAATAAAACCATTACTGCAACATTCAGCTGGTGTATCAGACTCATTTAATCAGATCCTTGTAGTCAAATTTGTCTCTCTAAGGACCACCCACTGATTTGATGTGAATTAGCAAAAGGATTTCTGGAGATTGGCATTCATGTTGATTTAAATTTTGGTTTTGATCAGCCAAGATGTATTACTTTGGAGAAATTGGAATGAAATTATTGATGTGTTTTGTAAGGCCAGCTATCTGAAGGTTGCTTTTCTTGTCTTTTCAGCAGGTATCAGTTTTTTATCCAATCTGAGTAGCACAGGCAGTTCTAATCTTTGAAAATCTAATGCAAATACTCTGACTTGTAACATACAAATTTACATTTCTGGGCAAACTCTCTCCTAAATTCACCTAAATTAATTAAGGATGAGAATTTTTTTAACCATTGTTGGATCAGATCTTCACAAATTTTCCCTTTTTTTTAATATCAACATTTAAGTAGAGATACAAAAATATTAAATAAATAAAACAAAATAGAGAGTATGTAATGAACTTATAAGTTATGTTCAAGTAAATTTACTGAATACAGATTAACTTAACCTAAAATATCATTCTGTTATTTTGAGCTACATTAAGCAAAATTTTAATTCTGGTCCTATTTAAACATGATGAACCCTAAAATGAAAGCATAACTAATCGTGTTCCTCGATAGGCTTTATCAAATCTGGAAAATTGTTTCCTGAATCGTTTCCCAAGAGGCACTCATTGCTCTTGCCCCATTTTGTACTTTTCTGTCTGCTCCTCCCTCAAAACAATAACATTAAGCACTCAGGATTTTCCCTGCACAACACCTGCCACATTATGTGATGATGTGAACCATTCTACCATCCTGGCTCCCATCTGGCAGCTGCCAACATTATAACTGTTTGCTAACACGGGGGTTAATGAAACCCCCGTGTTAGTGAACACACCTTGCCGTTCAGGGCTCAAGCTGCTTGGAGCTGCACATGCAGCCCTGAAGGATTGGCTCCATTATGGATGCCAGCACGGGGCTATACACGCTTCCTGAATAAAATAATGCTCACACCTGCTACCTGGGCTCAGCTGTTGCCATGCAACACAGAGACAAAGCATTCTGTTTTGTACTCTCATGCTGTGTGCACAATGTGTGCAATTACAACGCAATTAGTGGACTTCCAAAAGAGTTTACTTGTAGCTACAGTGGCTATTGTTTGTGCTGCCATCCATATTTACTCCATGGTTAAAAAAAATGTTTACTTACACTCTCCCATTTATACATTCTTTGTTTTTCAAGCCATAATGATTTATAGGATTTTTTTTTTTTCTATCATCTTGAGTCATTTATAGTCCAATGTGCAAATTGGGCTATACATTTGCACATTTATAGCCCAATAAATGTGCAAATTTATTGTGCTTCATATATCGAAAGCATTGTGCCCTGTCTTTATCTAATTAAATCAACACCCACCTTAAAATAGACTTCTAAATTTGCACCTTAGTATTTTGTCTCATCATGGGACCAGAGTTTGCACTAGACTCTCATTGTCTGTCATTTTGATTCAAGGTGTCAAACAAATGGAGTTGTAATCTAATTTGCCAATCAATTTTGAAAACAATAATAATAACATATGCAATAGCTTTTATTGATCATTTTTGCTTGATTAATATTCAGTCCAAACATGCTGAACATAGAAACCACATTGTACCAACACACATCAAGCAAATAAATACATGCAACTTTTTTCTCCACAGTGATAAAACACTGACTGTTGCCCATCTAACTATACATAAGCAATGAAATTAAATATTTGTACTTAAAACATGAATAGTTTTAAGACAAACGCACAGTCTCAGGACTTTTTTCTGGGTTGCATGGACCTGAATTGCACATCCTCTTGTAATGTCTCAAGGTGGCTTGCACTGGGAGCTGCTTATCTATCATGAGGTCCACATAGCTGTTTTGATATTGTTCTGGAGAATGAACCAGGACTTTGCTGCCACACTGGACACTGGAATTAAAAGCACGACTTCAGCCAAAGTTTTAAAATCAGGGAATATTTCTCCAAATTATGTGATTAGAGTTTGGCAAGACTATTTTTTAAAAAATGGTCAAAAACGTAAAGATGTCTGAGATTGGAGGTACTTGAGAAAAAGTATGAGGATTTGAATCTCCATTTAAAGTTGGGTCCTGAGAGGTCGCATCTATCCTGTCACCATCAATATTGGTGCATGCTCCCTCGTACCTCTTCCTGTCTTTGTACACTTGCTAAAGCTAGATGAAAGATTCAGACCTTTCCTGTCTGGCTTTTAAAATCCTTTGAGGATGAAACCCGGCATTTATTGCATGGCAGTGTCTTTGAAACAACATGAAAAGGCTAAGTTTCCAATATAGTGTGTGATGGCGGGATGTGGGGATGTGTCTATAAGGGGCCATAAAGGAGGAAAGCTGGCTCATTTACCTAAGAGTTATATGAATGTAAGAGAGGAACAAAATATGAATAGTATCAGTGTTTCACTGAGGCTTTGTTGACTTGTTGCAGGAATGGATTTTTCCTTTACAGCCTCACACATGATTTCAGTCTTCATTCAGCATAAGGATCAAAACCTTACTAACTACTTTATTCTGAGATTCATCTTAAAAACTTGTTTTTTGGAGAATTTTAATACAAACCCTACATGTTTCTACAACCACAATAAATTGCTGGTGTAAGTGTATTATGTCATATCTTTGTGTCTATTTTTTATTTTTTTACAATTTTTTTTACACCTGAATGCTGTTAGATGTTGGTCTTATTTTTTTTTTTACTACTTAACTAGTCAAAAAAGGAAACACTTTTCCAAGGCTTTTCCAAGGCAACTCAAGGTGTGTGAGCATTTAATGCACTTAGCTGTTGAGGGATTTTTTTCTATGTCTTTTATGACTATGAGTAGGACATCAGTATTCCTTCAGCTGTTGGTCCAATCAATCTCTCAATGCCATCCATCCATACATCCATCCATTTTCTTCCACTTTATCCGGGTTTGGGTCGCGGGGGTAGCAGCTTCAGAAGGGAGGCCCAGACTTCCCTCTCCCCAGCCACTTCTTCCAGCTCTTCCGGGGGAACCCCAAGGCGTTCCCAGCCCAGCCAAGAGACATAGTCCCTCCAGCGTGTCCTGAGTCTTCCCCGGGGCCTCCTCCCGGTGGGACGTGCCCAGAACACCTCACCTCATCAAGGAGGTGTCCAGGAGGCATCCTGACCAGATGCCCAAGCCACCTCAACTGGCTCCTCTCGATGTGAAGGAGCAGCGGCTCTGCTGAGTCCCTCCCGGATGACCGAGCCTCTCACCCTATCTCTGACCGGCATCCTCCCCCACCACCACTGGAGCCAGCTCACCACCAGATAGTGGTCAGTGGACAGCTCCGCACCTCTCTTCACTCAAGTGTCCAAGACATACGGCCGCAGATCCGATGAAACGATGACACGATCGTATCTCTCAATGCCTTACTAAAATCCACGCCCTTACTCAAAAAAAGAAAAAACTGCAATTATTTAAGAGTCAACTGGATGGTGGAGAAGCTGGTAGAGTGCTGCCTTATGCAAAGAAGGACCAGGGTTTGAATCCTGGCTTGTGTTTTTTTTTTTTTTTTTTTTTTTCTGCATAGAGTTTGCATGTTATCCCTGTGCTCATATCGATTCTCTCTGGTTACTATAGCACTGGTCTCTCTAAATTGCCCTGCATTTCTGTGTTGCCCTGTGAGAACTGCTCACTAACCCTAACCCTCACTGATGTATTGGAAGAGATGTGATAGACAGTAGTTTAAAATTGATCAAATCTGGGGATCCGTTACTTATACTCAGCTCACCCTCTCTACCACTGAATTTGTCCCGCATAAGTAACATTTAGTGATTAAACTTTTGCTGTGTCTTGGGGAAAAATGCAATTTCTGAAACTGTCAAGCAAGTGGAGAAACATACATATTTGAGTGTGATGGATTTTTACACATTGTTCTCTTTTTGAAGCAAGAAGTAGAAATAGTTCTCTGAGATTTAATAGATTTTGAACAGCTTGAATATTTTTAGTCTATGCTTTTCGAGGGAGTCTACAAAGATGGTAACATGCTGAACCTCGGCGAGTATGTATAGCCTGAAACAATGGAAAGAGATTGTGTTTTGATTGATAGATATGTGTGATTGAAGCATATTAATACACTTGCTGATGTGCTTGGCTCAATCCTGTCTGAACAGTTGGTTGTCTATGGCTTCAATCTAATTTCCTGATGACATTCCTTTCAACCACGTGACACCATGCCACTTGAGAACTGCAGAAAGCGTTTGTAGATCCACATAAAAGGATCAACTCTCTACATGAGCAGCTGACATTTGATATAAATGTAATCTAATTTGATCACAAGATTTGATGTGACAATGACAACCTTAAAAACCATCCTTCATGGAGATGGTGCATATGAAAGAGCTCCAAGACCACAATGTCACACCCATTCAATTACTATTACTCTTTAGAAAAATGACATTTCATTCAGTCTTTAACACTCATTTGTATTTTACCATCATTTCTCTCTAAACTCAAATTGGACTCTAATAGGTGTTCTTTTTACCTCTCAGTTTACTTATTTGCTGTGTAACTTTTGTAGGGGTCAGCAGAAACAATGGCACACTTCCTTAGTGGAATCTAGTAATCTAAGGCTCAGAACACAAAGTCAATTAGAACATTGGAGGTAATGTGATGTATGCTAAAAGCTCCAAAAGGCTTAGCTTTGGAAGAAAAATAACAAAAAAGAGCCTGGGCATTGGCAAAGGTCCAGTGGATAAAATGATGAAAGAATCCCGCCATGAAGGAAACATCAGGAGGAGAGCAAAATACTCTTTTCAAGTACCTGTGCCAAAGGGTAGTGAAAAACATGTCCCCTCTGTGGATTACCTGAAGCTATGGCCTCAAGTCTGAAGAACACACTAATCTAGCCTTTGGTCAGAGTAGCATTCTCTCTTCCTTGCCCCCATCTTAACTGAACCTTGTCAGAGCATTCCTTATTTGACAAACATGACCAGGTCATCATAATCCTCTGTTCCACGATCATTGTCAGAGCCACCATTCGATGTGAGAAATCCTTACCCATGTGTTAATCTGATAAACTAAAACTCTGGGGCAGACCAGTTCAAGCTACTCTAGGAGAGAAGTGGCTATAGATGACTGCTCTTTCAAAGATTCTGCATTCTCCACTGACCAGTCAAGCATGTATACCATACTCAAATGGTGATTCTTAATTTTGCCAGTGTGGACTCTGCTCATTCCTTCTGCAAAATGAAATTGCCATTTTCTTAAAATCTGTCGGCAGCATAAAATACCCTGAAATTCCTTTTTAAAACATTGTGATAACTTTGGACATGATAAAGCACAGTGAACCACCACCAACAGATGATATTGGTCCTCAAATTATGGGAAACTTCACTCCAGACCTCCAGCAAAATCTTCTTTTATCTTAACCTCTTAACTGTCTTGAGGACACCAACATCTGGCAAGGGTTTTGGGGGTGTTATTTAAGAGGTCAAACAATCCTTTAATGGCTCCTGTCATGCCATTTGCTTCAGCCAATTTTTCTACACACTTTTTTGATCTTCTGAACTTTCTATTAAATGATTTGAATAAAAGCACTGTGTATACAGCCAACTTCTTCAGCATAACCTTTTGCAGTTTTCCCCCCCTTGTGAAGGGTGTCAATGACACAGTCCTCTACGGAATTGAGTGGGGGCATAAAATATCCGCAAGATTTCACATTGCGCAATAAATTAATATATCTGAGTTACAACTTTTGAGTCAAATTACTGAAAAAAAACCTTTTTAATAATATTCTATTTTGTTCAGGTGCACTTGCAAATACATTTACAAATATAGATGATTTCATAAAGCCACAATAGAGGATAACGCTGTATCAAACTTTAGAAGCTGTGACCTTAAAAGCCTGGTCATGTCTGGTTTTAAAATTGAACTGTGGCTAAAGTAAGAGGCCTTGATCTCAGGATCAAAGAGGTCCATGGGCAGAAGAGGAGCTCAGCAGGTCTGCTGTACAGTCCAGGTGGTGTTTCGTGCAGAGTAATAATATGTATGAGTAATAACAGTTTAAATGTTATCGGGATTTTGACTGATGGCCAATGAAAGGAGGAAATGATTGGGAAGATGTGGGACTAAATACAAAGGATCGAGGGAGATGAATACGTGGAGAGTTGCAGGTGGCTAAGGGAGATTTTCTTTATGTTCCAAAGCTGCATGACAAAAAAAACACAACTTCCTTTTGAGTATTTTTTATGCATTCTCTTGATTTGGTTACATATTTGAAATAACCTGTGGAGGTATATTGCAGTATATTAGAGTAACCCAGATAGATTTGAACACATTTCTGGGGTGACCATAAAAGAGATAAAAGTGTTCAGTAGAGAAAACATAAATTTTTGATGGCCTACTTTGTCTTCATGTCAACTACTGAGAACTTTGTTGAAGATAGTATATGGAAAAGCAGTAGATAAAAGGCTCCAATACCAACTTCAATGCCAATTACCCACCTGTACCATATAATCAATCCTGCCGCGAAACATAATGTTCACAGTTTTTCAATACTCATCATGACACTTTATTCTGCATTTTTCAGAGAAAGTCTCCATTTAAAAACAGCAGCTTTGCTGTAAATTTGAAAATATTAGACAGGGAAAAAGGTTAGTGCTCACCCCCTTATCCACTACACATGTTGAAGTATTTTTTTTTCCTGCTAATATTCTTAATATTGCCTTTGCTGTGAATCAAAAATCAGTTTCAGTAAAAAGAGCATCAGTCGGCCCTGGATGCAATATGATTACTGCACCAATTACCTGCTATGTCTCCAGATGCCCTTGGTCATACTGATATTCTTAAATTGGGCTATTGGTGGATGAAGGATTCCCATTCCTCAACTTAAACACAACCTGTCTCAATATACACAGGGAGCGAAAGAATGAGCTAGATGGAAAAGAAGAAAAAAGAAGGGAAGAAAGAAATCCAAGTTTGGCAGTGCATTCAACAAAGAATCATTACGGGATATTATTGCTTCACAAGGTCCTCATGTACCAGGATGAGAAGGAAATGTTAATCGTCGCTTAGCAGTAAGACTAAAAGTGGCCTTGAAGCCTTAAAATACTGTTTTTATTAAGGACATAATGGCATTTTTTCGTATGTCAGAAACTCAACATAATAATAATGGATATTTGTATGCTTTTAATATTTTACCTCAAATAATTCAAAGGCAAATAAAATAATGAGTCATTCAAAGAGTAGTATTTCTGGAAGCTTCATGACTCCTCATCTTTGTACATATATCATGGTTGTTTCTATCATTGACATGCTTTTGAGGAGTCCTTCAGGGCACACAGAAGCCTGTTGGGTGGAGTTGCTATACAACTGTTTTTAAAGAAATCAGATTCATCTTCAATATGAAGTTTCTCCACTTGTTTTAGCTTTCTGCATCAAAACTCCAAAGTGTATGGCATTTTGAAAACTTGAGAAGAAAAGAAAAAATAACTTAAGAAATGCTGTGGCTCTACCAGTTAGAACATAATAGAGTTATAGAAATAGATTTGTTCTTTATTGTCCCTAAGTGCGGAAATTCTGGCTATTATATTGTCACTTTCCCAAAATAATTGAACATTTGGCATTTTATGCTAAAGTGATATTTTTTCCAAAAAAGGACCTTTTTTGCTAAAAGTCAAAGCTTGATTTATGCCAAAAAAAAAAAAAAAAAAGCAATAATAAAATAAATAAATAAAATTGGCAAAGAATGACAGGCCATTATTTTAGGACAGTGACAAATTAGTGCTTTGTAACTATATGTAGTTTCTAAGAAAGACATTTACAATGAACTTGCCATAAACCGCAAAATAATACAATAAATAATAAAATGCCCCTAGTGATAGTGTTCATATTTTGTCTGTTGTCTTTGCATAATGAATAAAATTTAGATTTGATTAAAAGCATCTGTGAACATAAACATTCAAGACTTGGAACAGAATCTTACTCAAATTTAGCTCTGTAGCGTGACCCGACAACCACAAGAATATCCTTTGCTATATATCCAGGGCTCTTCAAATCAAGGCCTCTAGGTCTGGTGACCTGCAACCTTTAGATGTGTTCCTGTTCCATCACAAATGAATCGAATGGCTGAATTATCTTCTCACTAAGAAACCTAGTTCACTAGAGTCCTGCTAATGACCTCGTTATTTGACTTTTGTTTTGAAGTAGAGACCCATATAAAAGTTTCATAATACCAGCCCTGGAGGAGTTGGTTGAAGGATTGAAGACCCCTACCCTTAAATAAGATTAATTAGATAGATTAGATCTGATCAGATTGGGGGACTGAAGGTACATTGAGACTTTAAAACTTGACATAAAGTCACAAAATCTAATTGTAAAATGAATTCATTCATATATCCCTCTAAAAACATGGAACAAGAAGCTTACAATTTTAAAAAAAAATCCACAAACTTTATTGCACATTCCGTATTTACAAGTTCAAAAAAAATGACACACTTATACTAGGGATCTTCCAGTTCTATCTCCAGGGTTAGACTACACTATTGATCAAGGCTTCTTCAAAGGTCCAGAATAGGGGTATCTATTTCTCCCAGCAATTTCTCTGCCAATGAAAAAAAATAAATAAAATAATAATAACTGGGCCTGTTTTCATCTCCACTGCTTGCAAGACTGAGTTACAGGTTATGTACTTTGTTGGACTTGCATATTTGGGTTCACCCCTATATCCCAGAATGTTGTTCACTCTTTGCAATGATGTTCTCATATAAAGATACACTGTATTTGCGATGGAGGAAAATAGCAATAAGAAAATCAGAACAAAAGATAAAACAAAAACGAAGCAAACACACTCTATAGTAAGCTAAATTCCCCTTTTAAATAATCTTAACACAACTTTGTTTGAACAATATCTTTGTGATTGAAGATATTTCAGACTCTTAATTATGCTTTGCAAGAAAAATCTATGTTTATTATTGGAGACTCAGACATAGTATTCCAATCAATCTAGAATACAGAACTGAGTTTGAAAATGCTAAATGAGATTCTGTGATCAATAGACCAATTGCTCTGAGTATCTTAATACATACATTTTCATCCATCCATCCGTTTTCGCCTGCTGATCCCTAGTGGGCTCAGCAGGCGTGCTGGTGCCTATCTCCAGCGAGACATTTCGGGCAAGAGGCGGGGTACACCCTGGACAGGTCACCAGTCCATCGAAGTCATAGATTTTCAATAATTCTCAAAACAAATTTAAGTCCACTTTGATACGTAAATACAGTATTTTGTTGACGGTCCGATGGAATCAAAATATAGGAGAATAACTAACGGCAAAGATTAAAAAGTGACGCTTACCATTTTGGAAATTTGGAGATGATACAATTATCTGTACGATACAATATTGCACATGCCTTATATGTGTATCCTTGTGATCTATGTGAGAAAGAGAGATGTGTCTGTGGTTTCTGCTCCAATATTAATTTGCTGTCTTCACATGCTTTGGTAAGTAATTAGTTTGAGACTTATGTCAGATCTGAATCTCAGTCTTGTTGATAGTGGCAGTCTGGAAAAAAATTAAATGAAAAATGTATTTGGCATTGGGCCATCAATGGTGTCCCTTTGGGCCAATTTTCCCCTTGTCTGTTCCATGTCATCTGTTTGTGGCCCTCTACACCTGACCCCAGTGCACCTCTGAAACTATGTTTAAGTCAGTGGGTCTTCTTTTCATCCCTTTCAGGCATTCCTGTCAAACATCACATCTGTTCTACCACGCATACGCTCTCTCCACACACACAGGCACACATTGATGCGTACAATGGGGTCAGGGAGTGTGAAGAGAACCCACAGGCAGACTTGTATCCCGGATTCCCTGCCATTTGATTTCAGCTGTCTCAGCCTTTGAAGTGGGTACAGACAGCTGGATGTTGGAAGAAGCCGATGCTGAAGTTGAGGAGAGAACTTGGGAATGTGTGCGTATTTTTGAAACGTGGCATGGTAAGGAATACATACTGTACATACAGTATCCCGGTAACTATTGCTTGCTGAGTTACAAGAACTGTAAAAGGTACCAAAAACTTTCCAAAAGGGAAGTATAAACCACAAGCTCAGGGAGTAAACAAAAACTACACAAGCCAGAGACGCTGACCATAAAGGTCTTGACCTTATCAGTCTAGGAAAGCCCAAAGGTTTAAAAGGAGAGGTGGTTTCCATTAGCAGTAGACAGCTGACACTGAGCAGAGATAGCTGCATGGAAAAAGGAGCCTGAAGATTGAAGTGAATAGTAGAGGTGGAAGGTTTTTTGTTTTTTCCCCTTTCTTAGGTGACTGTTGGAGCATTTGGGGGTTGGTCTGTGATGGATGAAAGAGCAGAGGAGGGAAGAGAAGGATAAAGACTCAGAGAAGCGGGAGAGTGCATGTAAGTCTGAGACAGAGCTGTCACATTGGGGGATGGCTCTGGGGTCAGGAGATGGTGAGGCTGAGTCTTAGAGAGCAGAAGAGTCTCTTCGGTCTGCATGTTAAGATGGGTTGGCCAAAATGGTAGCTAACCAACACCATCATCTGAGAAATGTATCTAAGGTTTTGTTCTTTTCTCTCTTATCACATTTGTTTTAACATTCTTCTATAAGCACTTAACCTTCTGTTCATTCACAGTAAAAAGTCTGACTATCTGCAATGCTGTCAAGAATCTTAACAATAAACAAAATAAACGGCTCTTAGAGGAATAAATAAAAAATTGTAATATAATATTCTTGGCTGATGGTTTCAATTTAACTTTTAGTTTAGAAACAGAAATGACTGTGGACGACAAGTTGGAATAAAATTTGGCTGATCAGTTCTTACAACTTTTCTTGCATTAAGGATTTCCACTGTCTGAACTTTGGAAAATAAAACTTAAAATGACAGCTGGATTTAACTTGCAAAATCAAAAACTACGAAACATACCTGTGTTCGAAGAGTAAAGCTGAGAAATGTCAGCCACCCTCGATGTTTGTAAGTCATTTATACCATGTCAAGTCTCTATTGGGTGAAACTGACATTCACATGTCAGAAACCCTAACTAGTTTGCAGAAAACATGAGATTGTTGTTGCTTATCAATTCCCTTTCTCCAATTTCCCACATGGATGTTAAATTCTTTTGAGAACTTAAAGTGCAAAATAGGAAAAAAAACTGCAAGCTGCTGTGAATTATTAATCAGGAAATGCTTTTAATTTGAAGAACTGTTAGTGTATTTGTAATGATGTAATAAACATCTCTGAATCCCAGTGCTGAAATTATCCAGTCCAATTATTCAGTCCAATTCTTCTGCTGCAAATGACGAGCAAACTATTTGTGCTGTATGATATTCTGTAGAACATGACATTTTGTTCTCAATCCACCTGGTTAAATAAAGGGTAAATAAAATAAAATATTATATTCTGTCCTCACTTTTATTCCAATGACTTGACAGATTGGTAGGAAGGAAAAGATGACACTTTTAAATATATTTTATAACATGAGTGCCACTTTTAGCCTGGACGAATGATGCAGAAAACATCTGAAATGCATAAACCCCTGCAATTAAGTTATTAATTCATTGTTAATGTTGCCTATCATTTATAATGTACTCCATCCAAATCAAGACCTTCCTTTCTTTGGAAGCATATGTGACCTGAAAGGACTTGGTTAAATATTAGGGAAAATGATTGCTGGAACAATGGACTGGGACTAACTGCAAACTGAAACCAGCTGTGAGGGAAGAGCAGAAGGCAAGCTGAGGGAGAGAAATGGCATCGGGGACAAGGAGAGAAAAAAACCTTACCTAAAAGGATAGCTGGGAAAACACAAATCGAACTACAAAAAAGAATAACTAAACACAAGGAATAAATAGTAAAGATGATCTAACCAAAAATAAGAATAGACCGAATTAAAGTAAAAACAAAAACAGAGCTAATCTACTCAACACAAAGAATAGCAAAGGCAAAACAGTCAACAAATAATCAATAATTTAAACTTAGAAAACACCAAAAGATCCTGACACCTTTTGCCAGTACTCTCTTGTTTCCAGTAATCACTTCTTCCTCCCTTCCATCCTCCTTCTCATGTGTTAATCACATTTGACTACTTGCATTAGACAAGCAAACATTAATGCATACACCTGTGCTCTCTATGTGATAAAGTCAAATATATTGGTGGATTTTGTTCCATTTTTTATTCCTTTAAATCAGCTGCTCAAATTTGTTTCCTGACCTGGAAAATACGGTTTCTCATCCAGCTGTCTCAATCTTATTGCAGGTGGAAAGTCGACAACCACTGAATTTACAGAACATCTACATTAAATCTTTTCTCCTCAAATATATATGCGGCACCTCACTTACCTGTTACCATGGATCTTTCTTGCTTAGAATGCAAACCCAACATGTGGCAATCAAAAAGGGGCAGAACAGTGAAGGTAAAAAAAAAATAAAAGTTTTATCTGTGAGTTACTTAGGCTCTGACAAGTCTCACTTGTTAATATGGATCCATATTTAGAATATGCCTTCTGGTAATGTAGTATGTTATTTTTATTGATCCTCTATTTACCTCCAGTGGTGTTTTCTGGGCAACTCTTTCTGTCCGCCTGGGTGTTTGTCTCAGGCCAACACATGAAAACTGGCCTTTCTCATGATTGTGCTATCAAGGGGAAGGATGATATTGATTTTGGTGACCCCGAAACCTTTTCTTAAGTTGTATCAGACCAAACTTTTGCCTCTCATCTCCTGACCCCTTATCTATTCCCATACAACATTTGCTGTGACTGTGCGAACAAACTGTTGATTTTGAAGACCCTTTGACCTATGTTCCACCATCACCAGGGTGAGTTATATTTAGATTTGTACACATTTTGTGTGCATATTTTGTGCATCTAGATGCAGTGTACTTGGCAGTTGAAGGTCTTATCACTTAAATACCAGAACCACAAAATGCAGGGGTGCTTTGTTGAAATTCAACACAAATTTTTCACATAAAAAACAATCCTGGCAGACGATGAGTTTTTTTGTACGTTTTAGTGAGAACATTAGCAGTACAACATTTGTTCCTGGAGGGTCTTTTATCATGGTGATTAATTGTCACCAGTGAAGCAAAGCCTTGAGTAACAAATCCTAAAAAGCACAGGCAAATACAGTTAAATTCATAAAACTAGAATATTATTTAAAAAGTTCAGTAACTCAATTCAGAAAGTGAACCACAACCTAAATATTAAATACCAACTGATGTTTTCAACCCTTTAATTCTGTTAATTATGACTTTCCACTTACAGCTAATGACAACAAATGTAGGTGAATCTTACCTCCCTTCCTTTTTCTGTTCTTCCTTCACATTTCTTCCCTTCTATTCCTTCTTTCTTTTCTTTCTGAAACCAAAAGTAAAGAAGAACTTTGGAAAGCTTACCAAGAAAAAGTCTGAAACATTTGCAATAAAAATGTGCAGGGGAACCGCTGACAGGTTGTTTAATCTTAAAGTTGTTATGAATTTAATTTGGTTTACTCCTGATTCAAAAGCCTACACTGGAAGTTTCGCTCAATAATTTGCCATTTAGGGCGAGTAATGGTTACTACTCAGAAAAATGCCACAATTGCCTGGTCAGTCCTACTTTACTGTTGAAGCCAATCTGTGAAACTTTATGACATGCACTTGCAATCATGTGTAGATCCTTAATTTATATTTTGCAAAATCACTGCAACAGTCTTTTGGATAAAACAAAATATATATCCGTTTTGGTTCTGTACTCGAAGTTTGTGTCAAAAAATGGAATCTCCATAGGCTCAGGAAAATGTTTTTTATTACCCTATCTGTTGAAATTAACAAGTAGCGAGTGAGTTCTATGGTCAAAAGCTCAAGACCAAGTGCTAATTGGAAATTCCACTAAGACTATTGCCTCTAAAGATTACTACTGTGAGTGCAAGCGAGTGTAATCAGACTTAGATGGCAATGCCATGCCAAATGGAATTACTTTGACAAACATTACACAAACAGCCTAATGTAAATGTTGTTGACACACCACTCTATTAACAACAGGCAACATTCTTTAGGAAGTTTCTTTAATTTCTTTGTTAGAGAACAACCAGCTGTAATCATCACTCCACAAAGCAGTTACTCTCAAACAACTAATGTGATGAGACAACTCTTTTTCCTAAAAGGATCTTTCGATTCCATTTAAAAAATTAGAATTATGAAAAAATGTTAATCCTGGCTTTAATGAAAGGATTAGCTCAATATTGAGACCACAACAGGGTTCATGGGATTCATGCAAGAACTACAAACAGTTAAAGGTCATATTATCAACAGGGTGGTTTTTCTGAGCATAAATTTCCCAGGTTTTTCCTAATTTTACATGCCCTTTATCAATACAAAACATGTCCCCAATGATAATCATGCAAGTTTATTCACAATAGATAGCTAAAGCAGTGACTTATTGTGTTCTTTCTGTCTGAGCCAAATGAACAAGGTTGTATTTGAGAATTTTAAGTTTTCTACAAACCATCACATGCTTAGGATTAGTTTGAAGGCCTAGTGGAATTAACTAAAGATAGACTTAGAAATTTGACTGGTGTGCTAGACAGTGTCCTCCGAATAACATTGGTTACCAAATTGATGAAGTTTAGCCCATAGTAAAACATGGGCTGCTTATGTAAAAGCAGAGAGCTTAAGGTATTTCTGTTACCAGCAGTCAGCTATTTGGCTGGAGACATGGAGTACCAGCACACTGTATCCAAAGCACTAATTATTTCTGCCTGAATGCTGCCAAAACTTTTTGGGGAGTTTTGTTTTTGTTTTTTGGGGCTCTTTTTTTTTTCCACAATTTTTGGCCCAAGCTGTCATATTAGACCAAGGCTAAATTGTTGCTTAGATAGGCTTTCTCACCAGAAAACAATTTTAAATCCATAGATAGAGTAAAGGTCTATAAGGTCTTCAGCCTTTTTCTTCTTTACTTCTGTCAGTCTGCCTCAGCACAGCTGTGACTTCACCATCAGTGTGTGAATGTGTGCATGAATTGGTGAATGACTAATTGTGGTGTAAAGTGCTTTGGATTTCATAAAGGATCCCTGGATTTAATAAAGCACTACCTACAAGTACAGGCCATTTACCATGTACCATAGTTGCTTGATAACATTTCTATTATATGCCTCTCTGTTTTATTCTAATTACGGCTGTCTTTAGAATGGATGGAGTTTTGTTTATTCTTGGTACTGGTATCAAGTCTTTCATTCTACCAATGTTGTCACATACTTAATATAATTTATGTAAATTATTTATTTATTTTGCAAAGTGCCTGGAGATGACGTGTAGGGAATTGACTGAACTGAAATGTACTATTTTGGTAACAGAAAATTAGAGAAACTGTATTTTTAATCATGTCTACCAGATATAGCTCCTTTGATGACGCCATCATCATAATTTATGTCAGGTCCCTAAAACAAACAATCCTTTCTAAGGTTTGCTTTGCGTCTGGTCAAGTAGTTTGGCTTAGCACCCTGCTAGTCTGAAGACATATTTGAGATAGAAGAATAGAGCAACATTATTTTCTAACACAGTTTTCAAGTCAATGTTTCACGATGAGCATCTTTTGGCAGACCGTCAGAAATGTTTGTTCCATTCTCTTGAGTGTCCATCCACATTATCAGTACTTGCTTCCTTGTTTACCTGGTCTGCTGTTTTTTTTTTTGTCAGGAAACACTGCAAGGGTTGTTTTATTTCATTTTGAATTTTAAAAAAATATATCTGAAAAGGTACAGCAGAAAATGGGGTTATCTAACTCACTGGTGAACTCCTCTTGTTTTGTCTTAATTTGTGTGTTCTAGCTTCTTTTTTTTTTTCTTTTTAATTCCCACTGAAGTGGACCTGCTCTGTTTTTTTCTATGACCACTAGCAGGAAATAGCCTATTCTAGCCTTTTGAGTCCATACAAGATTGAGAGGGACCTCCATTAGAGAGGCTGATAATTACATAACACTCGAGCTTTTGTACGGCTTGTGGTCTTGAACAGGCATGTATAAAAACCTTAACCGGATTACACGTTGAAGTAAAAACAAGATGTCACACAAAGAAATTTACATTTTCTTTGCTTTTTCTTTTAGTTAGCATTTAGAATTGCACATATACAGCTTGACTGTATGCCAAGCAAGGGACTGAGAGGTGAAGCAGGTTAGAATTAAAGTTGATAGGCTGTAATTTTAGCCTGCTCCGGGAGTGGACACGAGTACCATAAATGCTATGACTAAGCTGTTTAAATAGTAATTGCCAGGATCGAGAACACCAATTTTCTCCACATGATTAGTTTTTACATCTATGCACAGAAAATGTCAAAACCAAGAAGCCAGAATAAAAAAAGTTAATTTCTTTCAGTGAAATTACAACATTCTTTGGCACACAGGCTCACAAAGGTTTTATGAAATTGCAAAACTTGCAATGTAAGCCATAGCACTGAGACAGTTCCTCTAAAATAACCCTCAGCTAAAACTAAAATAATGCTTACAGGAGGAAATCCAAATAGTCCACAACCAAGATTTCTTCCTTTCTTCAAAGCAAACAAGTCATTCTCAAACACACTTTTGACATCTACACTACCTTGGGAGCCAGGCCTCTCTAAATCACAACAAGAAACAATATATTGATGATTGCTTATTGTCTGGAGCTGCAGGCTGTAACTACCTACAACAAGTTATTTTTCTTGACAAAAAAAAAAGACCTCTCTTGTGGGAATATGCTGACTGGATATGTGCCTATTTACTCTATTGGCAACCAGGAATAGGATGAGTTCTCTTTCGTTCCCCAAATAACTTCAGGAAAAGGAACTCATTAGTGAGAGAAATAGATAAAGAGTGCAGATTTCTTCCCACCCATCAAAACCAGTCACTTTCTGAAATACATCATGAAACTAATAGAACCCTGGCTTCAAGGGTGGGACACAACAGAGTTCATGACACTGCTTTGAGGGATAGTGGATCCAGCAGTTATCAAGTTGAAGAGCCCGTTTGTGAGTTGAGCATATGAAAAAAAGAATCAAATACTTCTAACTGAAGGGAGGCTCTGAGATAGCAGACACTGTGAGATGGCTCTATGTTTGTCTACATGTATATTTTTAAAGATTTAAAAAGTTGAACTCCAAAACTAAATGGTGTATGTCTTATTCTTCTGCTTGACACAAGAACTTGTTTCATTAATTTTGGCCTTGACCTCATGCAGTATAAAGACATTCTGAAATGAGTAATCTCTCCCAGAAAAAAAAAAAAGGTTTTGATCTCATCTTTTGTGGTATTATAGATAATAGTATTTATTGAAAAATAGCAATTATTTAAAAAAAACAAAAAAAAAAAACATATGCATGTCCTTTTCTGGGTGAGATTGTAGTCAATCTTAATGTATTATTTATCGTATGAAATGTACTAGAATGTGACATCAATTCCCTTATGATCATAATTTCTAGGGTTTCACATGTTGCAATGGCAGCTTTGTCATAGTTGGGTTAAGGCAATAAAATTAATAGAATTTAAAAATATAATTTGTGGGTCTTATGAACCTTTTTCACTGCATGAACAACTTCTTTTTAGTGCCTAAAATCTTCTCAATTTCTAAAATGATAAAAATATTTTCTTTCAATGTTGTTATATTTTGCAAATTAGCCTGCCGGAGCTCTTTATTATATAAAAAGGGACATACAGAGGCAAATTTACATAGTGCATGTTTTTCAATCAAAGCACATCCCTAAGTCATTTTGAATGTGGTTTGGGTAGCTTCTGATGCTTTCAGCTCATTCATTTGTTTACATGGCGTGAGGCCATTAGATAGGTGAAATAATTAGCTAATTTCCATTCATCTGTATGATAATGGGGCTCATTTGTTGGGATCAGCATTGGAACACTGGAACTAAGGGGAACATGTCTCAATCTAAACAAAGGAGACCTGGAAATTAAAGGATTTAACACCTAGAGGCTCAACAAAGTAAATGTGGAAGACTACAAACTTTTTCTTTGTTTCTAATAACATCAATATTCATTAACCGTAATTTGTTGTTGTGTCTTAGAAAACGAGAGATGTGTGTTTTAACTAAATTCCTTTATCTCTCCGCGATCGGCTGCAAAATAAGTAATTCCAACGGAAAGTTTACAGTTTCTGAGACGTGCATTGCTGCCACAATTTTGGAATTTATTTCCGACAAATGTTGTTTTTCTTCTTCCGTTTGCTGTGGCAGATGGCTCCAAACATGGAAAATACCCACGAGCTTTGACTGCTGATAAGGAATTGACGCAAGTCAAGATGCCTGAGTAAGAGCTGTACGGGATTCAGAAAGATTTGATGTAAACAAACTGTTCGGTTGATCCAAAACTGACCCAGGATCCACAAGTAAACAAAGACTTGCATTGTTTTCTCTGTGGCTTGATCTTTTGCCTTCAGCTACAAGAAAGACAGTTTATGAGGAAGTTTTGTTTGAGCTCTGGGATAAACCATTTTGCCAAAATGTGCCTTGGAGGGCGGTAGTTAACTTGTATGCTTTTGAATGAAAATGAATAAACTTTTACAGTTCAATTATATATAAACAGTTTTACGTTTTAGACAGATCCGTCCTGGCTATTCACAAACTGGCATATTTGAGTCTTGAATCATCGTACACAATAAATATGGATTTTATTACCAACATGAAAGGCAGTTTTCCTCAGTAAGCTTCGAATAAATGTTAAAAAAAATATATATATATATATATATATAGTATTTAGAGCTGCCACTAGTATCTTATGTCTCACAAAACCACCTGCCAGTGTAAAAAAAAAAAAAAATCTACAATAAATCAGCAATTCCCAGTAAGGGACAAGAAATTCTCCTCAGGCTGGGAAAAGCTGAATGTGAGCGCTGAGGTCAAGTGGTAAATGTTCTTGACTCTGGGTCTGTATGTGTGTGAAATAGTGACAGAGAGAAGGAACAGCAGACACACTGTCAGAGTAAAGGTTCTCCCCATGCTACAGTAGCTCTGTCAGTATTGCGCTCTTCAACTTCCCACACACAGACACACTCACACATCCCTCTCCCTCCCTCAACTTTCTTGGCCTGGCACTGTTGCCTCACTTTAGGAAGCTAAATTAAAGAAAGTGCAGATAAGTTGGCTACAGTTGTGGCTGTTTGTATTGAGCTTTTTTCTACTTGACCCCTCCCGCAAAACCATTCATAGGCTTTGCACTTTTACACATTTAGAGGCAAATAGACTGAAACCTTCAGCATATTTTATTAGGAAAACATGTGATGGACAAACACAAATTAATCCATTATTTTGAAGTGGAAGAAAAATTATGTATGGCTTTTTTTTTATACGAAGAAAAGCCTGAAAGTGTAGAGTGGAGCGTTGTTGTTTTCAGTCCCCGAGAGACAATTTGTTTTTGTAGGAGAAGCATTTGCAGAAATAACTGTGTCTTCGTCTTTGCAACGTAGCTCAAGCCTAGTTAGAAGCAATGCAATCTAGAGATTCTTCATTAGTTTTAGATCTGGACATTTTAATCTATTAATGTTATTAATGTGCTTTAATGTAACTCATTCCTCTGTAACTCTGGCACTGTGATAATGGTTGTCTTGCAGGAAGAAGAAGCACCAATCTCGTCTACAACAAAAGTGAAAGCTTTTTATCCAGGGTTGCCACAGTGACTATCGTAATCCTTTTTGACCAGTTTCTCTGATTTTTTTAAATTTGTTTTGTTTTCAAAAACAAAATGCATCCTCATGCCATTTTGGTCTTACATTATTTAGAAAACTGTAAAATTTTCACTTATAGTTTTCTTTCAACAATAGCTTTCATCTCCCTTACCAGGCAGATTTATACGTCGTACAAATGTATAATTTATTGATGGGCTGCTCCATCAATAAATTCTCCCGCCTGAGTCCTGCAACTCTACAGAATCTTGATCTGCATGGTGCTGTTTGTTTACCCATGTCCTGTTACTAACCTCATTATGAATTTTATTTAGGGGTGTCAGACTTCCATGAGTTCATTCGAAGGAATGCAACCTTTTTTCACATTTTTACTCGGAAATAAAATATGCACAACTTTGTGCAGTTTTACCTACAATGCTCGAATGAATGAAAGGTTTTGGTTTTAGCGCAACAAACTGAGGCAGATTCAATGGGTAGGAATGATCGATAGGTCCTCTCACCCTCTCTCTGCACGTTACCAGGTTGCAGAGGCATTAACCAGAACTTTAATGTCATAGCAATCCACATGTGAAGCATACTTTGCAAGAAATAAATTTTTACTCTCCATCTGTACATTTGCTCTCATCCTTAATTTGGTTTAGAGGAATAATTTCATTGGTCACCATCTGGACGTTTGGGGTAAAAAGCGATGGAGATGTTCTAACTTAATGATAATGTCATATGTAATTTGCTTGACTGACAAAAAAAAAAAAAAAGCTCGACAACTAAACAGACAAAAAAAATGCAGATGTTATAATAAGCATTTAAAAACCGTGTTTAGAATGTCCTACTAACATAAACAACTTCATTTTGGGGGAAAGGGAGACCAGAACAACAGATGGACCATGCAATATTAGTTTTAAGAGGTAATAGAGAAGGCTGCTAACAAGTGCTGCACTGCAACCACTTAGAAGTCATCACAGTTGGTGCCTCCACCAATGGATCCCTTTAGCTGAACACTAGTGTTTAACAGTGTGCTCTGCCAACCAGGCAAACAGGAAAACATCCTCTGTTGTTCAACTCTTTCAGAACTGGCGGTGGAAGTTTTTGGAGGCAAGTGGGAATGTGGGACTGAAAGAGTAGAAGAGGCACGGCACAGCTGCACATGTCTTTGCCATGTATCATGCAAGCCACCCAATTAGAGCCTTCAGTCAGCCAATGGGCAGCACTGGAGCTGAGGTGACGCCAACTCAGTCTGGGAAACATGGTTTCAGAAATCAAAGGCTGGCCGACAAACGAGTCTGCATATCAACAAGTAATACAAAGATGTGGCTTTGGATTAAACAGCTAATTGCAAGAAAAATAATGATGTGAAACAGAAAAAAAAAAACTTATCTTAAGTGAAATGGTTCAAAGTCCACTTTTATAGATTTTTACAGCTGTTTTGTATCACATTATGGACGAATGGGTTTAATGCATATCCTTACTTGGGTTTATTATTGTTCTGTGTGGTGAAACTACCTTCTTCTTCAGCAGTCAGGTGAACAACCCAGTCGTTTTTGTTGAGTTCTAAACAAACTAGATCAGTTAAGTCCATAATACTTAGAAAATCTAGACCAGGGGTCTCAAACTCCAGTCCTCGAGGGCTGGTGTCCTGCAGTTTTTAGATGTGCCACAGGTACAAAACGCTGGAATGAAATGGCTTAATTACCTCCTTCTTGTGTAGATCAGTTCTCCAGAGCCTTAATGACCTAATTATTCTATTCAGGTGGTGCAACAGAGGCACATCTAAAAGTTGCAGGACACCGGCCCTCGAGGACTGGAGTTTGAGACCCCTGATCTAGACTGACAAATCTGGAATGAAACAGGCTGCTGAAATAACAGTTTGTGATCAGTACTACTTTGATTTTCCCAAACCAAAAAAAATTCTAATACTTTACATGGATTCTAAACCAAACAACTCAAGATGATTGACCTTTTTTTGTTTGTTTTCACAAAAATAAAATGATCTAAACACCATAAAAAAAAAGGGAAATTGACGTTTTTGTTGTTTGTTTTGGAAAGATTGTGTGTTTTAGCTATAAGTAAATCAAAATCTAAAATGATTGGAAAGCTGGAAAAGAAGCCAAATTATTATTTTTTTTAAAAGCCATTTTGTTTTTTCAGAAATGTAGCCTTTTATGTAATGGAGTACATCTTGAATTTCTAGGAATTCAAACATTTTTCTTACTCATTTATGTTTTTCATACTTTTCAACAGGAAGGGTGCCTAGAAATGTGGCACCGGTGACTTAAAAATAACACATTTCTTTTAATGTGGGATTTATTCCACCCTGAACAGATGTACTTTCAGAGTGAAATCATACTACAGCAATTAAAGATTTATTTAACTAACCTTTTGCAAATCTTTACCAGGAGTGAAGAGAGAGCTCTATCAACCGTCCAATCAACCTTCAAGCGTTCCACAGTCTTATACTGCTCTCAGATTGATTTTTCTAATCTTTGGAAAAAAAAACTTTGACGTTCAGACTTTAGATGTCTAAATTGCATTTTCACAGAGATTATGTCAGTGGACAGCAGCGCAAATCCACAAATAGAAATATTGTCAAAAGTACTTCCCCGTCTTATTTATAACTTTACCTTTGTTTTTCTTTTTTCTTTTTTTATTTCAGAAGTACCTGCATCAGCGTTCTTCACGCAGAATGTACAAATTTGCACCTCCTGTGGCCTCCGGGGAGCTGTGTTTGGAGGGACTCTGTGGAGGAAGTGAGTGAAGGAGCAGCAGTGAAGAGGCAGCAGGGATGAAGGAGGGGAGCACCAGTGAAGCACACATGCTCACGTGCACCTGCAGTGTTTGATGAATGATGAGCATAATGACTGATGATATCTGGGTGGCCTGGGGGAGAACACCTGACTGGTTCCATCAAACACACACACACACACACTGAGAGAGATCCGCACTTGTGCATGTCGACTCAGCCCTGTGGCTCCGACGCAGCCTTGATAAGACAGTGTAAAGTGTTAAATGGACCTTATCACAGTATTGGCCTTGTTTATCAATCCCAGTAACTCAACTATTACACTCCCAGATGTTGATATCTCCGGGTTTCTTGTGCTCACTTCTTGATCTGTTCCTCTGTTGGCATTTAGAGATTCAGGATGACATTTGAAGATGTTTTCTCCAAAGTTAGTAATGTCTCTCCTAGATCTGTTTTGAGAAGTCGTCTCAATCAGAATGAAAAGCAACATTTTGGTTCTAGAGATCACTGTGTGCTTTGCGGTAAGACTGTGTTGATGATAATGTTTATTGAAAAGATATTTTCAATAAAAAGAACTAACCATAAATCTTACCTGAAGGTCTTACCAAAAGGTAACTTGGGACTTCTGGAATTAAAAAAACACCATCTTTTTTACTTAGATGGTGGTTTTAAATCTAACAGAAAACGAGAAAATTCTAAGTATTTCTTTATTTACATTTTACAGCCAGATTACAAATAACATTTGTACTCAAACTCACAAAGTATATTTTTTATGTATTTATTTATTTTTTTAAGGGAGATTACATTTTCAATAACTATTTTGGCAGATCTATTATTTGCCGTTCCATAGTTGGCAGAAAATGTCTGTTTATTTTCGCTGAGAATTACATATATCAGCGTACAAATAGGCTCTCTTTTTGATCAAAACAAGGTGTGCAGTGTGTATTGGTGGTTCTAACAGTTACCTCACACAGCTTTCTGTGTGGAGCTTGCATGTTTTCATGTGCATGCAATGGTAAAAAGGTAAAAGAAATTTTATCTATGTTGCATATTTTCAGCAACAAGGCAATACAAAGTGCTTTACGGGAATTAAAAGGGCATACTAACAAAATAACAAACCAAAGGAAAGAAGAAAAAGAATCAAATGTTGATCTAAAGTAAATAAACTAGATACTCCTATTCAGGGTTGGTAGATAAGTATAAGTATCCTCTGGTCTAATTCCTTTTCTGGGTTGCAATAATAAGAGTCTCTCTGCATCTAAACAGTGAGGACTCTACAGTTTCTAAAAATCGGCTTCTGATGACTCCCGCAGCCTGTATGTAGGGTGAGAAAACTGCTTGTGAGTACAGCAAGCAGATACAGCAGGACAGCCAGCTCTCAGTCAGGAGCACACCACAGGGGATGGGTAGAGCGAGACTCCAGGCAGGTTTTCTCCTAAATGAGAAGCGCGCAGCACCTTCAAAGCCACACCTCTCGTCTGCTCGTGTTCTTAACCTGAACTTTCAAAAGGTTTGTAGCCTCCATTTCGACAGAGGCTACATGCTGGGTGATTACGCTTACAAGAAAAATTAGGACACATTTTAATGCGAGTTCGGTGACTGAGTGTAAATTTAAAATTTCATATCAAGCATTATAAACAATATACATAATGTGTTATTTAACCCTTCTGTAAATTTCTGATGGGTCTTTTCTTTTAGACACATTTTATACATTATTTTGTAGCACTCTGTTCTCCCTTTTTTTTCTTGAAGCTGTTGCTTCACTTTTTGCTATTCCATGTAAATAACCATTTTACATAATTTTGTGTGACATATATTAAGCATTTTAGTAATTTATGCAACAAAATCCAAGGAGACGCTTGGGAGCCGAAATTTTGATCAGCTTTTAAGTGAGTTGTTCCTAAAGAGCCTCCACTACGTGTTGCCTTGTGATTGACTCAGTGTCTACATTTGGCCACAGCTCTCCTGCATGAATAAACATGTATAGAAAAATCAATGGATGGAGCTTGAAATGTTAAATGACATCTAGGAACATTCCAAAACTATTTGTATTTGTATTTAAACGGATATCTTTTCTTACAGTGAAGCTATTGAAGAGCAACTTTTCTGCACAGCCAGGCAAAGAGCAGGAGCCCAACGTCTCCTGATTTAAGCACGACAGGAAAACATTAATGTGGCTTTAAATGCTAAATGCTGACCAGAGAGTTATTCAAGTGTGAGTTATTTAAATGAGTGTCACATTTGCCTACAAGTAGCAGAAATACTGCAGTGTAAATGGCTGTCAGAGTAGCTGATAACTTGGGCCGTCTCAGTCGGTGTAATAACCGTAACATAATGATTTTAAAAGATCATCTGAAGACTTTAGGGTGAAATGATTGTTATCTGTTTGTGTTAAGATACTGCTGTACCTCCACACTTTTCACATGATACAGATAACTATTTCTGCTTTTTTTTCTTCTTTTTTTATTGTTTGACTAATATGCCCAGCTCAGTCTGTGATTAAGCTAGCACTCATCATAAAGAGCCGGAGAAGTGGGTGGGATGCAATAACAGTTACGTTAAAACCCAGATTGGAGGCAGTAAAGAGGACAAAAAGCAATCTTGATTTCCCAGGATTTCATGCATTTAAAGCACTCACTTATACCACCCCTGACCCTTCACAATGCACCATCAATGCAATCAGCATATCCCCTCGGCTAATTAGACTGCAAGCCATGTGCTAAAGACAATTAATTCCAGTTAGCAAAAACTATGTTTCATGTCATGAGCGTCTCCATGAAAGCATATGCAAAATGTGGAAACATGTGCGCTGAATTTTCCCTCATTATCCAGTTCCCTCTGTACAGTTAAATTACATCAGGATGGGAGTTTACTTGCATTTGCATTTTTTGATTGCATCCTCAGGAGAGCAACCCTTTGATATATAATTTTCCTTTTTTTTTTTTCTCCCCCCCAAGAATGATTTGCTGAATATACACACATGATTTCAACTTTTCTTGCTGCTGCATCTTTACATCCAAAGTGAAATATTAACTGGTTTAGCTTTTGATTATGGTGGCATTTGTTAAATATACTGTCAGTTTACTCCTATTTTCAGTTTTTGTTAATCACCTGTAGTAAGAAATGCTTTTCAACTGATTTATAGAAATTTAGTCTGTTGTGTTTAGATACATTGGTGGTTTATTTTCTTCTGTTGTCTAAAACAGAATAGCTTTAGCGCCAAGTCAGTCAGAGCCAAAAAGAGGTCAAACAATTCCTGATTCCAGACAGCTTGTTCATCCATCGTGATCAGTGGCCATGCTTAGTAGCCTGTGCATTTATGGCAGTCTTAGTGGTAGGAAAATAGCTGTAGTGCAGCAAAGAACAAGGGGGAGGGTGTGAGCAGCATGGACACGAGGGCGATTAGTGGTCAAAAACTCTGATCGGCTGTTTTTGACCGGGAGCAGGTTATTGACTACAAGGATGAGATCAAAAAGCTCAATATTTTCACAGATTATCTGTATCATATGCTGTCAGGATATAGTGACAGTTTCACCAAAAAAAACAACCATTTTTTATAAGAAACTACAGTTTTATACATACATTCTGTGAGTATTCACACGACAGTATTTAACTGTGTGACGACTAAAACATGACAGCAAAAAAATAAATAAAAACTTATTCTCACACTATCAGGATGATCCTCCCCAATTGACCTCTTACACTCGAGATGTTTGCATCATTTCATTCTATTTCTGTACTTTCCTAAATCTGCTGCAATTTTGTTCTACGTTCAAGGCATTGAATCATGAAAAAAACAAAAAAAAAAGTGCACAAGGGCAAAAGAAAGAGACAAAACACATGACAAGCTGAAGAGACTGAAATAAAATGTGCAACATTTTAATCGGATTCGCTCTGACCTCGACGTAGCCTAGCCTGATTAATTATTGCTTTTTGAAGATCATTCTCACTTAACATAGTTTCCAGTTAAAAAGAAACGTCCCTGAATCATGTTTGGTGCTAATCTACTTTATTATTTTTTTCCTCTCCAATCAGGCTTTAGTTGACACTTGAGAACAGCATCTTAAAAAGTACAACCTATGAGCAATAACTCTTTATGCTGCTCTTATTCTGCTGTGATTGGCACGCACTAAACAGAGGGACTCTGAGTGCTTTTCTTGTAGCAGTGGGCTTTCCTGCTCTCCCTTATCCTCATATGCCTGGAATTTTGGCATGCCTAGATGGGAAGGAAATGTTGGGATTGGGGTGGTGTTAGTGGGGGATCTTATTAAACAAATTCTCCAAAGCATTGAGACCAACTGGTGTGGAGTGCGCTGATAACAGCTGGCCATTTTGGAGTGTCACCTCGCTTGGCAGCTGCACCGGCAGAGGGAGAGTGAGAAAGTGTTTTAATGGCTTTGGCCTGCAGATTTGAGTCCTGTTATTTTGGCAACTTTTTAATTATCTCCAAATGAATGGATTGATAGGAACAGTCATAATGTGGGAGAAATGGGGACTATTCAGAGGTGGCAGTCTCTCTCTCTCTCTCTCTCTCTCTCTCTCTCTCTGTCTCTTTCTCTCCCTCTCTCAAATTTTACTAAAAAATAAACTTGCCAAGGTGCTCAACCTATCATAATAATGGATGGATTAAACACTATATCACATACAAAAAGCCTTTTCTTTCTGTAATACAGAAAATTCTTGAATCCAAATATATTTAGAGAGGCTTCCCTTAGCTACTAATTTTCTGTTATCATCCTATGTTCAAATTGACCAATTTGACCTAATATTTAAACTAATTTATTGGGGAGAAATTAATGATGCTGCTTTTAAATAAATTAATAACTGTTTTGATTGGTAGTGTGAGAAAAATAATCACTGTTGAATTATTTCTATTTTGATAGGCATTGTCTTTAAAGCATATGCAAATACTTTAAAAAAAAATCTAAGAATTTTTAGAAAATCCATATTTAAATATTCTGGCATTTAACAAATATAACTAAATTTGCTAATCATATTTAAACTAAAACAAGAAAAGTTTAGTTTGGTTTAGTTTCACACAGTGGAAAAATGCATTTTTTTTATAGTGTATATAAATATCTTGCTTTGACTTGACGGAGAGTCGATTTTCTTCTTCTTTTGCATCTTACTCAAAATGCTTCCTAATGGATAATTTCCCTCGTCGTTCTTTGAAAATTTGTTGGCATAGCCAAAGTACTCACTGATGGTCTCGCAATAATATTAGTTTTAAAATATGAAATAAAAATAAAAAAACATTGTTACTTTGTAATTGCCCTAAAATATATTTAGTATTATCAGTGCTTTTTGGAAGCTCGTTGTGATGAATCCCTCCATCAAAGTAGTTCAAAAAAACACTTTTGTCTGCATTCATTCGACTGAAAATGTCACAATTGCTACTAAAGCTAATGAGCCAGTTTTCTGCCATCTCAAGTGTCACAGTGAAAAACCTTTCTCACTGGAGACAAGTGTCTAATGAGACCAAAAATGAAAATGTCATTGTAGTATCTCTTTACAGCTGATGGGTCCATACAACTGAATTTCAGATATATTCTGAAAAAATATAAATAAAATAAATAAATCTAGCCTGTACGTTTCCAGTGCTTTATATAATGCTGAGGACTCTAAAGCAGTAAACACCAAATCCAGTCATTCACCCATTTGCCCACCAATGGTGGTAAGCTTACAGAAAACAAATAAAATATATTCCCTTTGTGTTTGTGCTTCAGATATTTTCAAGCATTTAAATGTAATCATTTTTTTGTTTCTGCAGGATTGCTCTTAGTCAAAGTATTCCTCATTTCTCTTTGCAAACAAGCTCGAGCTCAGCCAGACTTGGGCCACCTGTGAAAATCAATTTCCAAGTCTTGCTGGATGTTCTTGATTGGCTTTGGGTCATCGAAAAGAAGATGTTCATGTCTACACGTTTACAGTTGTGTCATACTCTTTCCACTTTCATGACGGCCTGGAAAGTTCTTGAGATGTTTCGGGCTTTGGGTTTCACAACTTTCTCCCTGATCTTCTGAGCCCAAAGAAGGAGTGTGTACAATGCTGTATTCACACGCATTGTACACACTCCGGTACACACTCCGTTAAGTTCTGAAGCAACTGGTTAGGCTGGATTTAACTTAAAGGCAGCAGGGTAAAGTAGGTTGAACACATATCCATACCACAAAGTACAAATGTCTTGTCATAACCTGTTCTCTTTGTCATTTTGAAAATCTATAGATCTAAATCCCTAATACAACAGATGAAATTATTGCTTTTTTATAATTTCTTATTCCAATCACAGTTTTTTCAACCACAGATATGCACCTTGAAACGATGAGTGTTCACCACTTTTCTGTCTAAACCAAGAAAATTACTTTTCACTCATTTTCTTGGTCATTCTATGTGGCCAAAGCAGACAAATAATTTGATCCTTCTGGCGCAGCAATGTGTTTTTTAAAACTAGAGTGTCTTCCAATGTAATGTTCTAAGAAATACAGATATTTTCGAACGCTTAAAGATATGCATCTCTGGGGCATGCTGTGGTGGCGCAGTGGTTTAGCACTCCCCACGTTTGGAGGCCTCAGTCCTCAACGCAGACGTCGCGGGTTCGACTCCCGGTCCCGGCAACCCTTGCTGCATGTCTTCCCCCTTCCTGTCAGCCTACTGTTGTGGAAAATGCAAGCCACTAGCGCCACAAAAAACTCTTCGGAGAAAAAAATGATAAAAAAAAAAAAAAAAAAGATATGCATCTCTGTGTGTAAGACAATGCAAGGCTCTTTAATGCAGTTACTTTCTTTTGGCCAGAGGTCATCCTCATTCAGATATTAAAGGTCACACAATAGGAATTGTAAAAAGCAAACTAAATAATTTTAAATTGACAGATGGAAAGATAAAAAAAAAAAAAAAACAAGGTTAAAGTATTCATACTAGGGCATATTTTCACAGCACTTTGTCTCCACAGGAGTAAAGGTTTCTTGAATCAATGTTAGGTATTCAACTTGGTGCAGTGTTATGAGAGAAAAATAATGCTGAATATTGAACAATGCTCTCTGCACGAGAATATTTCAAATTTATTCAGGTTGTTTGGCTTAACAGTAAAGTTGCAGTTGCACTGCAGCAAACTTATGGAAAAAAAAGAAAACTGAACAGTCAAAAGGAGTCTAACTTGGTTGCAAATATTATATGAATAGCTTTGTATTAGACCTTTAGTCTTTAGCCATCTTGTTTTATATGAAGGGATAGAATTGGAAATGTTCAAGTGGCAAATAAGTCCTCCTGAAAACTTGATTTCTAAGACAATTGTACAGAGAAAGAAATGTACCATGGTCAAAAATAAACAATTAATTGTTTCACACCATTGAATCAAGTGGTGATGGCTACGTTTTGAAAATATTTTTCCATGATACTGAGGGATCGAAATTATTTAGCGGCCATTTTCTTAACTTTTTTTTTAAGAACTGCCTCTTGAGTGAATCTGACTTTGTGAGCCATTTTGCTCACACACACTTTTTCAAGTCTGCCCTCCTCTGCCTTTTCTATGGGACAGAGAAGAAGGTGGCTTTGTAACAGCCAATCTAAAATGGAGTGCATTTTTTTTGTCCTCAAGCCATTGAGTAGCTATTTGGCTGTATGCTCTTTGCTGCATGGGTCATTGTCCATTTGGAAAACCTGTTTGTGCGCAAACTTTAGCTTAAATAATGCCCACTTAATGTTGTTTCCTCATGATGTCATCTATTTTATTGAGTTTTACCTTCCTTTCTTTTTTCTTCCCTTTAAAGTCAAGGCTTCTTCCTCTCTGCGTGGCCTTTAGACCCATGAGAATACAGTTTGTTTGTTTTTTCCACTGTGGATAATAATACAGTATTATCTTTTTTGTGTGGCTTCAAAACATGTTTATCTTTTCAAAACAGAGCTTGTCGCCTTCTTGAACAGTATGAAGGTTGGATATTCAAATGCTGTTTATATTTATGCATAATCGTATGAACAAATAACAGGAAATTGTATCCAAGAACAAACTATATGGGCTAAAATTCTGCTCCTCAAATCTCAGATTAATTCATTAGAATCTTCTATGGCGTAAAACGTGGAAGCAGTATACTCAAAGTGTTGCCTTAAAATAGGTGTGCCTCCCCTAAACTCAGATGTTGTGAATTAACATCAGGAGCTTGCAAAGAATGACATTATCGTTTGGAATTTTCTAAGAGTATAGTAATATTAGTATTTGCAACTTTATGATTTTGAAGAAGGTAACAAAAGATAATCTACAATTATTCCCTCTCAATGTTTTGCTTATATGCAAAAAAAAAAAAAAAAAAAGCTCAATTGTCTTTTTTGTTCATTAAAAATTAATACAATATGTAACTGGGTGGAAAGGTTACATTTTGTATTTTTTTTTACGCTTGCATGGTCATATTAGATAATCAGAATGAGGTTTGTTTTATTATCCAAATACAAATCAGCTTCAGTCTGATTTTCCTACAAATCAATCTCTGCATGGAACCCACTTCAACCCTTCAGTATCCATCACACTCACACTATTCATCTCCTGCCTAAAGCTTTGGCTCAGGACTTTTGGGTATCATGTGTTGAGGCTACAAAGGCCTAAACTACAAAGTGAAGAAGAGTGTTAAAAAGTCCAGAGATAAACTCCTGCACCTTTTCATCACATTTATTCCAACCACATGTATACCCCGGGGAAGGAAACAGACAAAATTACAAATCTTTCTTTTCTCCCGCTCTGACAGAGTAATCTGCTTTAAACTCTTTAATCATTAAAACAACAGAGCAATAGACTTCCTCAGTTACCGCCCTCAGATTAGTCCAATCATCGGAGTTTCTAATGTGCCACAGAGGACAAAAACCATTTCATAGTTAAATCAAAAAGGCAATTTTACCGTCAGATTGCTTCAACTTTACAATCACATTGCTTGGGGTTGTTAAAGTAGCTTTTATATGAACTTCTGAGAGTTAATGGTTTGTTTTCCCTGGAGCTTTTCTCTGCTTAGTAATATTTAGTTTGATGTTGTGTTCACCTATGATGAGGTATCAAAAGATGGAGTTCTATTCCAGGGATTATTACAATATTGTGGTCCCAACTATGTGAATCAAATTTTAAAATGTTGACATATACATGAAAGATTCAATGATATGCCTCAAATAGAAACTGACTGAAGCCTAGACTTAAAAGAAAGGCCCACAGTTAGAAGGCTTTTGGCAGTATCAATGTGATAATCTTATATGTTAATACTGTACAGATACTGCTGCCAACTTTCAGAGGGTGAAGACTTAATAATTTCCTGATTCTGGCCTTTCTAAATTACAATGTGGATTGATTGAAGGAGAATTTAGAGATATAAAAATTGTACTTCACAGAAACGGCGCTAGCTTGAATTTCAGTAGGGGCTTTTTAAGGTTACATTGTTTTTTTTGGTTATTCCACATAAGTGAAGCACTAAAAGCTCCTCCACATTTAATTTCAAATTAATATTCCACATTTTTTCATCTTTTCTTTTTAATTCTGTAAACATGAGTACAAAATTACTACCCTTTAATGTTTGGGTTGTGACCAGCTTTTCTGATAATTATGAATTGCAGTACTAAAAATGACTTTTGGACTGTTGGGCCCTTTCACCACCTTTAGGCATCTGAAATAAAAGGAAAAAAAAATATTTTTTTTTCTTGCTTGTCTGTTTCTTCAAGTCAAAAGTGTAAATACTTTGAAGCATAGTTTGTGGGCATTGATACTTTTGTCCCAGTTATAATCATTTAAAGGCAGCAGATTTCATACTTTCGCATTTTAACCAGACTTGTTTGAAAACCATCGTTTCACGTGAATTCAAAGTTGTCTACACTTCAAAAAGTAGTGAAATTGCCCTTTTTGAGAATGTGTGCATTCCATCAGTGAATCAAAACAAGAAAACCGATGAGTAAAATTGTGGCACGGATTGCGATTTAAATATAAATTCAATGTAGAATCCATTATTTATAAATGGGTTCTAGATATTTTGCAGCCTTAAAAATATAATCCATGGGAGAAAAAGAAGAGCCTGGAAAAATTTCCAAACAGTTTTGTATATTATTTTTTCCATACTCATTCAGCTATGAAATGTAAGTGGGGTGAGTAGAAATGGCAAAAATCATCTGGGTACCCCCTTAGTCAGTTTTATGTGCATCAGGTTCAAAGGAAATCTGCTTCCTGAAGTTAGAGGGGCTTCAGAGTCTGAATTAAAATCCCTTACATTATAAAAGAAAACAATGCAGTTTGACTTTCTCTTTCTTCTACTTAACATTCCTCCACTTTCCTTACTAAAATACCTGCGCATAATTTCCACACAGCTCACTAAAAAGTTTGACTAAACGGCAACTCATTCAGTCACAAGCTATTAGCAGTGGTGCATAATAAAGCAGTTTCAGGAAGTGAGGAGTGAAATAGAACTGTCTTCCTTTATGTTATTTTCCTCTCAGTGTGCCAAGACATATCTGACAAGAGAACGCACAGGTGAGCAAAGCAAGCAAGACATGCAACAAAAAATAAAAAAAGGTTCCTGGCAGATAACTAATGCATAAATGTTCATTCAATTACAGTTGGTGTGACTGATGGTTTGGTCATTCTGTATGAAATAGTTTTGAGTAGTTCTACAAATACAAGTATATCTAGAGGTTTTGTGGAACACTCCACTTCTGTGTTTTTGGGTGGTATTACTGTGCACAAACAGTGAATGTGGAAATACCGAGCAGCGAAAAATATGTTATCGTAAATCCATGTAAAAATATGATGCAAAGACATATGACTTTAACTTTGCACTTTGAAAAACTCTGTTGCATGAATATTGTAAGTTAGAGAAATTAGATTCACTGCACATACAGCCAACACTACAAAATCCATGCAAAGGCTGCACAAATGTTGATTTATTAATAATAAATCTCAATCTCACGCAACACCATGCAGGGTCTCCGATTGCACCAGTAAGATTTACTCACCCTGGGATACGGATTTCTTGGAGCGGCTAACAGAATAACCTGTTGGCCCAACTTCCTGAGCAACTCGGCTAATAATGATTTGACCACTGGGACATTCAATGACTGTGAACAGCACAGCTAACTTAATACTTTTTTTTTTTTTTCTTAGAACCAGCTGGCTCAACCGTTAAAACTGTCACATCATGCTCTGGTGAATTATCGTCACAAATATGAATGGGATACAATTGAACAAATGTCAATTGAAATTTCAAAACGCTTTTTGTACTCTTTAGCCCGTCACTAAGGAACCAGCAGACCGATAACGGTTGGAAAATTAAAAACGAGATGGCAAAACCCTAGTAAATTTAACTTAAAAACTTGAAAATTCAATTTTGCATCTCACACCCCCCATGTAAAGCTTGGTGTTATTATGTCTTGGATAAATTTTTGTTTGTGAAGTCATCATTTTTAGTTACATTTGGCAAACTTCACAAAAATCCTTTAAGTTATGCTTTCCCCTCCCCCTTTTGTTCTGTCCTCGTGTTATAGACTATTGTGAGGCCCCTCAGCGTTAAGCTAAAAACACAGTAAACCCTGGCTTAAGTGTGGCATACATGCCAACAAACCTAAAAACATGAGAAACAGTAACATGAGGCAGCTTTGAAAATAAATATCAGATTACCTAAATAGATTTTGCCTCCATTCAGTTTGGAGATTTTAGAAAAAGAACAAAAAAAAAAACATATAACATGCTTAGCTGAACAATACAGTTTTTCCTACGACTATACCTTTGTAAGCTCCTTAAACTCTCAAGTTGACATACCAGAGCATACACAAGTTTAAAGTGAAAACACGAGAAAGCTGCTTTTTTGGAGGGATGAAGTTTTTGAGCAGCGCAGTCATACATGATTCATTGCTTTGCTTAGAGAGCAACTTACTGTTGTGTGAAATTTGACATTAAGCATCTTTTGTGTTATTCCTGTTTTTAGTCTGCAAACCCAAGGGCAAAGAGTGAGCAATGTGTAATTTTGCGCGGCGAAGAAATGCCGGTGCTTGGGCTTATTTAAATAAGCGACAGACTGATTTGCGGAATACAAATCAGCCACCGGTTGTGACACACGGAGCTGAGCCTAAAGGTAAGTTTTTGTCTCGCTCCTTTCCTCGCATGTGTGAACGTTAATCTTTTTGTGTGTGTGTGTGTGTGTGTTTGTTGTCTTTGTACTACAGAGATTTATTCATAGACACATATCACCTGTGAACAGAGAGCAATTTAAATAAATAGAGCATATTTTTAATTACCTCTTTCTGCTATGTGTGTGAATAACCTTTGACCTACAAATTACATTCTTATTTAGCTGACATTTACAGTGCATGATTGTTTATGTTGGGGAAGTCAGCAGAAAAAGACTAAAAAAAGAATAAGAATATCCTGGTCGGTCAGTTGGTCTGTGGCCATGGTGAGTTAGTCCACACCTAAATGCACAGAAGCAACCTTTGCTCTGGACAGACAGTCAGCCCCAGATTATTCTTGCCAGCCACATGCTGAATGTCAGTGGTGAACTCTGAAATGGCAGACAAATGCCGTTGTTGCCGAGCCGACCACGGTTCAGAAACTTTTGCCATTGCAAAAGTGAGAGGCTTATGGTCAACAAAAGCAGTGAAGTTCCTGCCCTCCAACATGAAGCGGAAATGGAGTGTTGCCTGAAAAAGGGCAAGCAGTTCCCTCTCAAAGCAGGAAACTTTCGGCATCCCAGAGATTCCTGCTAAAAAAAGTGAGGGGCTGCCAGGCACCATCCACCCATTGCTCACAAACTTCCCCAACTGCATAATCAGAGGCCTCAGTTGTTAGAGCCACAGGAGCCACTGGAGATGGATGGGCCAAAAGCGATGATGCAAAAAAGGCATCATCGAATGCCTGCACCCTCTCGGGGTCCACTCTATCTGCTGGTCCCCTTTTTTTGACTCTATGAGGTTCATACAAGGGGTGCATGATGTGAGCTGCCCATGGGATGAAACGGTTATAAAAGTTTACCATCCCCAGTGGGTGCAGTGGGTTCTGCAGGGGCTTCACTGAGTAAGGGCGGGGAAAAGCGGAAACTGATTCAACCTTTGCAGATAGGGGAACAGCCCCTTGAGAAGACACTTTGTGTCCTAGGAACTCAATAGCAGGCAGTCCAAACTGGCATTTAGCTGGGTTCACGATCAGGCCATGTTCACAGAGTCTAACAAACAGCTGACGAAGGTGCACCATCCCCCAGTCACACCTGGCAGAAGTGCATTCAAACTGTAGTGCCTGGAAACCAACAAAATCTGGTCCTCTTCTTCAGCTAGTGAGCGATAATCCTCTGTCCGGATCAGCGGAGAGCTGGCCAGCTCGATGCGAACAGGTGGAGGGCAGAAACAGATGTGTAAGAAGGAAGGAAATATCTCTCGAGCCAAGTAATGCCAGCATGTTCTCCATCAGCTCGGAGGGCTTGCGATCCCCCAAGCTATTCAGAGAGATCAAGCGATCGGCTCGCTAAGCATCTGACAGTTGGTCGAGTCGAAGCAGATTCTCCTTGAGCACATCGTATTTGTTAGCGGTTGGTGGGTTCTTCAGCAGGCCCATCAGACGGCGGATGGTAACGGAATCCAATGCAGCACCTACATGGAAGTACTTGGTCTCATCTGTGGTTATCCTGTGGAGATGGAACTGGGCTTCCACATAGTGGAACCATGGTTCTGGGTCGTGCTGCCAGAACTCCAGAAGCTAGACAACGGCAGCAAAAACAGAAGCGGCGGTTGGGGTATCGGCCGCCTTACAGGAAACTAGGTCAGAAACCACAGCTGGCGGAGAAACGACGGCAGCATCTGGTGAGTTCTCATTAAAAAACATGTTCAGATGTTTGCAGATGTTCGGGGTGACCGATGTGGAAGTCAGCAGAAAAAGACGAAAATATATTTTGAGTCTTGTTATATTCTCATTGTCTTCCAATCAAAACCAAAAATAGAATGAAGTACAACCGTTGGTGTCTTCTAACCTCACCTTCTCCCCTTCACAATAAAAGCATACATTCAGGTGTGAAATATATACATTGTATCTGCCACAATGTGCCTTTTTTTGCAACCTTGGAAACAATTGTGGCCTATATATGAAATTCTGTGTGTGGTAACTGTGCACAACATTACCTTGTCCTTTCTTGTTGTATGATGGTAATAAAACACAAAATGTAAACCAAAAACATCAAATGTGATTTTACGTTGTTTTGTTCAGACATTTTAACTTGTTTATAGTAAAGTTAACTGTTTTATGCTTAATATTTTTGTTTTCTTTCTTAAATTAAAGTAGGGAAGCTGGAAAGTTTACATTTTCTAGTTGTTTAGATTAGAAAATCTGCAGTAAGTCCACAGCAAGCTGCTTATTGGTAGTTCACCTCTGGTAGTCATTCTAAGATCATCTGTCTTTCGTGACCTGAAAGTTTTTTTTATTATTATTAATTTTCTTTCCCCTTCACTTACACTGCCGACTGACAACTTGCTGCAACTGGTATTCGGTTGTATAGTGAGTGAGGAGAGTGAGGCCTAGTCCATGACTAATATTACCAAAAAAAAATAAAAAACAAGAAAAAGAAATGCTGCAATGTTTCTAGAACTTAAACTTAAAATATGTTTGCTGCAGAACTGGTGTTCATACCTGAAGGACTGAGTTTTCACTCGTGATTTAAGAGCAGTTCTTGCCCCAATGGTACCAAAAATAATCCTCTAGATCGCGGGTATTCAACTCAGAGGGCCATAGTCCGACACACCTGAGTCAAATGGCTGATTCACATTGTGAGTATGCAGTCAAGTTCTCCAGAGTCCTGATAATGACCTGATTATTAGACTTTGCTGAGTTGAAGCAGAGATGCATCTAAAAGTTACACCAGCCCCAGAAGACAAAAACTGAAGACAGACAGACAGAAAGCAGAAATTCAAAGCTAAAAATTTATTACATTTATGGATTTTCAAACATAATAGTTTACAATTTAATACTCCCCAAGATACTTCTGCTTTATTTTCCGAATATAAACTAACAATATTATTGCTGGGATTAAGAACTGATGTATTTTTTTATTATTATTCTGTCCCATTAGTCGGTGTTATTTTTTGCACAGCCTTGCCCACAAAACTATTATGGTTTAGAGGTAGATTTAAAAATAATTACTGTCAGCATAATTTAGACCCTAATTTATACCTGCACATATTTAAATGCAGAGGCAGACAGTGCTGAATTTTCACTCTCTGCACTAAAGAGTTGCATGTCATCATCTTCTGCATTTCATATTGCTTAGCCTGCTGAAAAGCACACTGTGTGCCACAGCTATAATCTCAAATCACAATGTCCTCAGCATCTGTTGCACTCTCCTCTCGCTATTAATGCAATTTAACTCAGTGTTTTTTGCATTTCATATCCAATTGCCATGACGACATGTTTAAAAACAGAATACAGAAGCTGGTTATTGCTACATTGAAACCATGTTTAAAACTTTTTTTTTTTCTTTTTTTACAGGCAAAAAGTTGGTTGGCTTCGGAGTTGATTTTAAATGTGTACTTTTCTTTTTAGTTGACCGAAGATCTATGAACGGATGTCCTTTCTGCAAGCAGTTATCTACTAGAATTAGATGTTTTTGTTTGTTTTACAAACGACTCTGATTCTGGTTGAATAAAATTGGAGAATGAGTAAAGCGGGTGTTAAGAAGTAAACATTTTTATCATTTGATCATGCAACATTTTGGGACAACTTTGAAGCTTTTTCTGTCTTGCAAAAGAAAAAGTTTTTAGTCCAGGTCTGACCAACCAAAGGACAGCTATCCCCCTCTGCCTGAGTCCAGCTAAGCTCTCTGTTTGTTCCCAGTTATTGCTCCAGGTATAAGCCTCCACTGGACTCTTTCCTCATCAGGGTGGGCTTATGCAGGACCCTTCAGCTGCCTTTGGGGTTCTGAGGGCAAAACTTCAGCCTGCCATAACCTCTCAACTCCAGCCAAAAAGTGGAAGCAGGACACCTTCTCAAAGCAATAACACATAGACAAAACCTTAATCTACCTGTCAAAACAAGAGAAATAAACATTGTTATTCCATTGATCCGCCATTGAACAACTTTCAACAAAAGAGCCTTGTAGTAATTAAGGCTGTTTTGTTAAATGTCCCAGTATAAAGATGTGATCCTTAAAATAACCCTCAGTGCAGGAGGAAGTGACATTTATTAGGAAGTATAAAATAAGTAGACACACCTTCCAAAAGTATCCATATCCCTTTAAAGTTTTTCAAATTTTGCTATGGTTTAACCACAAACCCCAAAGCCTAAATGTCCACAATCTTACAGCTCCAAAGAGCTGGTTTTGAGCCTGCATCAAGTAAGTAACTTTTGTATAAGACCTCAAACAAAAACTTGATCAGCAAGATGAACAGCTTTCAAGTACCTAATATATATATATATATTTTTAGGATTTAGGACAAAGAGTTACCTTTTGGGGGAATAAAAGGAATTTCTCGTGGACATATTACAGAGACAAATTCGGAGGAAAAACAAACAAACCTTTCCTGTACAGTCACTTCTCTCTTTTGCATTTTGTGTTTGTAACACTTGAGTTTGGTGTATCGACTAAAGATAATGTATGATAAACCTCTGTAAATACAGCTGGTGTGTTCTCATGGGAGTTCTTAAGAATGCTTTTTTTTTTCCTCGTGTCTGTAGTAAGTGCAAGATTGTAGAAGAGCAAGTGAGTCCCCTGCCTACATCAAGATCCTGAGGAAAAAGGCAAAGACCAGCCACCGTTAGCCTGACTCATGTGCTCCTGAACTTTACAAACTCCTCGCAGATGGAGAAACGCATGTCCATTTAGTGATGGAAGCACCAAGAGAGTCCTCTCTTTTTTTTTTTTTTTCCCAAACTGCCCATCAATCTTGTGGAAGTAATACTGATTGTACATCTGTTCTTATGTAATCATAATAGGGCAACATGGATTCTTTATTTAGTTTCCTTGGTAGCTTGCTGAGGAAGCACAATCAAAGCATGAGTCAAAGGAGGAAAACAATTACAGCTGCCTGTGTGTAGGTGAATGGGAGGAATGAAAAGCTCGTTGTCGGCTTTGTAAACCAGATGTGGCACAGGAAAAAGGCAGAGGACGGCAAAGAGGTGGAAACAGAGTTGGGACACAAAAGGGGGTCACCTGCTCCTACCAAGTCCTTCCCAGGTAGCTCTAGCAATTCCCCAGGCCAGACTGGAGAAATGAGTTGCATCATTTAGCCAGAGGTAGGCATTTGCTTGATCCATAATTGGATCTCCCTTCCTGTGTGGAGATGGAGGGAAGATGGCACATGATTTGGCTGGACTTGCTGAAAGAACGGCTGATTTCTGATCAGTGTCTTCTCAGTTCACGCCCCCGGTGGTGGGAAGAATAGGAAGTGATGTCTCTGAAGTAATCCTGCCCCTCCACTTATCCCCATCTAGCATTTCTACACCCACACCCATGTTTATTCACTGCTATCACCATAATACCAGTCATTTATGTGAAGGAGAGCTCGAAACCTGTAATTTTCCAAGACGTCTGGTCTATCGGAGGAGTGAATAGAAACGGTTTTACCCAGAGAAGAATTTTGATGAAGCCAGCACTATGTAAACATAAGAATGAAATAAATCCACTGATTGTTTTATCAAATAATAAAATTACTGGAGCGACAGTGTCCCTTTCAATTGGTGTAGTCAAATATTTTAAACCTTACATGGAAGAGATGGATCATTTGAAGTGAAGCCATCATTCATAGTTTCCTTAATTGTAATAGAAAGATGTCACAATGATGTGAGTTTATAGAAAGGTGAAAAAAAGTCCTCAGTTTGATGGAAGGCTGACAGCTAGTCAGATGAAGCCTCCATTTAGGTTGAATGTAAACAACTAAAACTGAAACTGTTCAAATCCATGGGAAACATCTATCCATCCATCTTCTGTTGTCCCTAATGTGGTCGGGAGGTGCTGGTGCCTATCTCCCTCTACGTTCTGGGCGAGAGGCGGGGTCACCCTGGACAGATCGCCAGCCTGTCGCAGGGCCCATGGGAAACAATATTGTAATATCCCAAGAGAAGGTTACATTTGCCCATGGTTTTTCTGGAAAATTACGCTTTTAAAATTGCACAATTACAGTTGGGAAACATATTTGCTCGTCTGCCTTTACAAATGCAGGTGATCCATGATTAGCTGAAATCAGCAAATACTTGAGTTCAAACACCAAATATACTCTAATAGTGCCTAATCGTCTATGTATTTTCCAGACACATTGTGGCATTTTATAGCACAATCAAGTAACCATGTTACTTTTGTCTGTATATGAACATAACTAAACAGAAAATTGACTTCCTAAAATGATGCCTTGAAATTGTCCTCCTTAACAAGCTACTGCTCCTCTTTAGCTCCAAAGAAAAGCTTTGTAGAAATACGTGACGGTTTGTGGGAGCAAGTCGAATGGCTACCACAGGAGGTTCAAGGATTCCTTAAACATACATGAAAGAAATAAAGCAACAATACAGATATGATGGAAAATTTTACTAATTTTGAGATATTTAACATTTCAAAACCTCTGTATCAATAAGTGGCCAATGCCTATTCAGAACTCCTTTTACCTTGCACTTTACTTATAGAGGTTTGTGTTGTGCTTTATAAGTTGCAGAGGTGTAATCACTAAGCAAACATGTTATGAAACAAACCCAGATCAGTAAATTGAAATCTCCCTCGCCAGTACGTCTGTGAAGCATGTTTTAGATTCCTCAGGAAGTTCCTCGAGTATCCATGCCAACACCATTACTCTGCTCAACTCTAGCACCTGTTATTTACCGAAATACTGACACAGCCCCAAAAAGAATAAAAGAAAATGAATTTTAACTGTGTTTGCTCAGTGAGTGTAGCATATCCTCGGGATGTGACACTTTATTGAAAATATGCAGCAAGAAAAGCTGCAAACTCAGGTGTCAGCTTAATCTTCCTCTTCATTTTTCACTCCACACAATCCCATCTATACTGCAGACGTTCTTCTGCTTCGTACACCTAATTTACATACATGTTGTTGCAGCACATTTTCAGGTCTGTAAAAAAAAACAAAAAAAAAACGTCCCCTGCCCCCTTGGCGCCCTCTTGAATGTGTAGATTTGCATCTGCATGTGTAAGTTGACAACCAAATCGAGCGGTGATGCGGAGGAGGTAGTACTAAGAGAGCTTGATTAATCACTCTGAGGGGAAACGAACATAAAAATCAAGTGTAAAAGAGAAAATCAATTTTTTTTATCAAACAAGATAAGCATCACTGAAGTCAGCCTCCTCAGAAGAGATTCATTATACATAAATTACAATTATGGTGGCATCCGTGTTCAACTCTACGTACGTATTCATGAGCAAGTGTGTGAGATTTTCAGATGATTGACGCTGATGCCGAAGCCTCCTAGACGACTTGTTTTGTCCAACTGTGGAAATGCAACGGAAAATGTTCTTAACTGTTGGAGGGCCGTGAAATTAAGCACACTCATCAGTTTTAAGCGCGTACCACAAGGCGAGCAGCTGTGTTTGTGCACGAGTGTGTCCGCTTGTGTCATCCGATATGTCAGACACACCGTACGCACACAAACACACACACCGGAATCGGTCATGGTACAGTAACTGAGATGAGGAATGAACACAATTAAACAGAGAGTGCTGAGTCTGGAAACGGTGACACCGTGGCACACATCAAGACCACTGATGTATTAGGGAGAATTAGATGGCACTCTTCAAGATGTTCCAATTATTCCCTTTGACAGCGCTCCACAGGCTTCCCCATTTCGCGGGCCCCCCTCGCTGTAAGCCCTCTGGAGTCCTCCTCCAGCTGAGACGGTGAAAAGAATGTACTTTTGAATATTTCCTTCAACAGCCCGGGAATCCTTCTGTCTTGAACAACTTGCATGCCAGAAGGCTCTAACTGCTCGCAGTAAATGAAGTGTATTTGAATTTTTTTTGGATGCTTGAATGCTTGAAAATAAAACGTGTTTTTTTCCTAACTTTATTTTTTTTCAACTACAAAGTCGTCTACAGTTTTGGCCCTACAGCATACATCTCCTCTGTGCCTCTCAACAAAGTGGAAAGCCTGAAGCAGGAGATGGAGACGCAAAGTCCATACTACATGATGGAAATCCCCTGATTTGCAACTCCATTGTTTATTTGCTTCTATTTTGTACCTGCAAAAAGACAATTTCTTACCAGTCTAGCTCAGACGAAAACGATGTGGCAAGAACGCAAAATATTTTAGGTCTAAAAATAAATAAACTGTCAGCATTATTGCTAATGCATTTGTAATTTAATACGAAATTCATAAAGGTGGACATATTAGGCCAATCTTGTAACTCCTTCATTATCTATAGAGGTAAAAAGATCCATCTCTGCAGTACATATTACTCTTTTTTGTGATATCGCTTAAAAATAAAATTGGAATCAGTAGGTTTTAGCCACAAAGAAAAATCCTTCTTCAATACAAAGTTGATTAAAAACAAAAACAGTAATGTTGCTTTCACAAAAGTCAATCACAGATTTCTTCAAAAATGATGACAAATAAAAACATTACAGAAGCGGTTGTATAAATATTCACTTAATAAAAGCGGCTGACCCAATTCAACAGAGGTCAAGCTGACTGGTTCTAGTAGTCTCAGTGAATGGAATGGACCTGAGTGTAGTGTTTGTGTCTCAAGTCGTTATGGTATAAATAGCACATCTGTAATGTCCATTCACTGTTTAATTCATATTCCTAGCTACCATTACAGCATGAAGACAAAAGAACGCTCAAAGCAAATCATTAACAAATTATTGAAAAGTATAAGAACAGGGGATGGACGCAAAAACAAAATAAAAAAATTAGATATATATATATATATATATATATATATATATATAAATAAATCTCCAAGGTGCTCATCAACTCCCGGAACATCAGAAGGGATCAATATTTCTTATTGACACTTAAATTTGTCACTCGCCAGAGTTACTAGTAAAATTATCTTCATGTAAAATAAAAATTATGATTATTCACAAAATAACTTGATAAAAAATGCGTCATACATTGCACAGAAGTTCTAAAAAAAATTTTTATGTGAATATCGAAAATAAAAAAAATTAAAATTTGTAGTGTTAAAAGCTTCGGATGAAAGTACCTCTCTTTCTTTTAAGCTAAGCTTAAAAGAAAGTTATTAGACTGTGTTTAGTCTAATAACACCAAACGGAGCTGTAGTCCTTCGAAACAGCAACACTACTTTACCATCTGACTTTAGTTATTAAATATTTAGATGTTCACATATTGTGGATGTCTCTTCACTCACTGAAGTTTTTCGTCTTCATAGCTCAAAATAATCATTTCTTGAAGAAACTCACTTCTCTAAAACATTGATTAGATGAAAAGACCCTGCATTGTTGCTCTACTCAGCATAACAGTGTCCTTATAAAGTCTGATGCATTTTCATTTGATAACTGAATGGTTCATTTGGAAACGCAAACAATTATAAAATGTCAACAAATATATTTGGTAAATCACAGGTTTTAAATGTAAGATATTTATTAAAACACATGCCTAAAATCCAACCTGACAAGTCTCCTTTTTGTATAAATTAGGAGAACTGTGCATATAAAACACTGTTTAACTGTTATCTTAGTAGTTTCCTGGTCTCAGTCCATGATTGAATTCACCCACTACCGCCTCACCTTTCCTTTAAATCACTCAATCCATTATTCACCCACAGTGGACAACTCATCCACTACACAACATATTTAAAAAACACAACGCCTCCCTATGCGTATAATACCTGCTGTAGTTGGAAGAACAGAGTTGCATTAAAATGTGTCAATATTCTAATAACTTCCAATCTTTCATTTTGAATCCCTTCTTTTTTTCACCAACCAGGAAAGGTAAAGGGAGGTGGAATAGAGATGTTCCAGTTTGCCTCGAGGGGATATTTTCTGGTTCCTTAGCTTCTGTTGACAACAATGTGGGCGCTCTTTTTCTTTCATTTCCCTGCCAGGCAAGGTCACCTGAATCATTTGCATTTCATGGAATTGTTTCAGAAGAGAACATTCTGACTTGTATTAATGTGCATGTACATGCCACTTTTCCCTGACATGTTCTGAATATTCAATACCGTCCACAGGTAAAGTCAATAAATGAATTCAGATTTTATGAAAATGGATAGGGAATGGGGTACTCTATGGAAATTATGTCTTTGGGAGAATGTGTTGACTCAGATATAAAATCTACATGTCGTTGTCCTTGAGGCAAGTTTCAGCAAACTTTTCCAAGCACATCAACGTTTGCCTGTGTGTCGCACATTTGGATCAACTTGTGCGTGCAGGCATGTAAAAGAGACACAAAGAAAGCTTTCTGTACTATCTAAAGTAAAAAAAAAATAAAATAAACATCTTCCACACAGAAAAGATTCTGTTTAAAAGACTTAAAGGTTACGTGTCTCCGCTTACAATGCAATGTAAACAAAAATCAATTCACATTGGTATGCTAAATTAACCAGACCCTTTCCTACATCATTTGACCTGACATTTTAAGATAGTCTATCGTCTTTCTTGTCAAAGTGAAGTCTGTCTCACCAAGTGCTGTTCAATTGCCATCATTATGTGACTTCTTCTGGCAAATGCATTCTGATATTAAGACAACCAGAACATAAGGTGAAGCTTTAAAATATAGGCCCAGTATTCATGTCTGAGACTCTTGATTTGAAGCAAGAAAGCAATTTTTGATTTGACACGCCAGCAACTTTAACAAATCAATACGACTCCAATGATGTGTGAATATGACAATTCCATCAATCTTGATATCACAAACTTCTCAGGTGACAAAATACTCAAGATTATTAGTATTTCTTAAGACTAGCTACCCAGCGTTGGATTCAACATTGGAAATTATTGAGTTTAAAGCACTCTGCTTGTCTTGCACCAAATGGTAAATTAATTTAGAGAGCACCAGTTTCAGGTATACTGATCACTCAAAGCACTTTACGCTTACAATACCCATTCACACACACACACACTGAAATGCATATCAGTAGGTAACCTGGGATTAAGATTCGATTCCAACATGTTGGAATTGAACCTACAGTCTTCTGATTGCAAGGTGATTACAACTGAGCCACAGTTGCCCCATACTGTATGTGTGACTCAATGCATCACAAACCTTTAGCCGTGACTCATCTGCCGTTTTTACTAAAAAAAAGTGAACTCCAAACAAAATTGGTTTTGCAACGGTTTTCAAGTGACCACGTTTTAGCCGCCAACACCTGGACATTTTTAATGGATAAAACAAAAGCCTTTAGTATGTTGCTTTATCAGCACATGCTGAAGGACGGACAGCAGAAACTGATATTGTGCAAAAATATTCTTGTTCTGGTTGTCAAAATGCTCAAAAATAAAAAGAATATGTTTGACCTTTATTTATCTAATAAGCAAAGTTACGCCGTTTATCCTTGAATGCAGTGCAAACTTTCAGATGTAGAACAATACGACTGGGGTATTAAAGACCTCTGACACTGCAACACTCCAACTCCAAATCCCTGAAATTTTTTCACTCTCAACACAGCACCTCTTTTCTAGTTTCTTGCATCATCACAGAGCAAACCAAGGGTAAACTGGTCATTATGATGGAGCAAAAGGATCCCGTGGCACGTTACACTAAATAGAGACCTGCTCAGTGAGTGAAGCCAAAGGCCCCACGTTGACCTCCCAGGGCTTGAATCAGCTTCAGATAGACGGATGTTTTACAGTTATAAATACTCTTCGGAATAAAAATCGGTCTGTCTGACTGGGAAAAATTGCGTAAGCTTGTCCTTGTGGAGAGCTTTCAACTATATTTTTCCCCAACATGTTAAGGGTTTCTTTTAGCTCTGACCTTTTGGTATGTTTAAAAAAAAAAAGTGCTGAGGAAAAATAAAAAAAACAACTCTTGTTTATGCAATTTAGTCTTCTGACAGTTCCCATCTTTATGAGCACTAACTTCAAAAATAAGGCACTCTTCATTTCAGCAACTAAAAGCATCACTCAGATCTTGAATGTCCTTTAAAAGTTATTTTGCATTTACACACAACAGATAGTGTGCAGTCATAGTTCCCTACAATTTAATCTGGTTTCTTCTTAACCCACAATGCAATTAGTAAAATTTGGTTACATTACAATAGATGTAAAAGTGGTTGCTGATTAAATATTTCTTGCTTTGTTGTTTGAAAATCTGCTTGCTTCATTCTTTATACAAAAGTACCATTTTACAAAGAACCATGAATCCTTTCACATTTTGTCACATTTCAAACAATCTTTATTTTATTGGAAATTATGATGAAAAGACAGTAAATGTAGCAAAGTTGTAAGCAGGCAGTAAAAATGATACATGATAAATGTCTAAGATTTATGTAGTGTTAATAAATAAGATCCAGTAAATTACCAGCTAATTCAAAATAGATAAAAATAAAAAATCTGAGATAAAAACACCAAAATAAATCCAAACATAAGCCTCATAAAAAAGCTTAAAAGCTTGGTATAGAATTCTATAGAAATAGAAAATGTAAAATATCTAAATTCTACCAAACAAATCTGCATGATGGCAATGCTATAGCAATATTTGTGCTTTGTCAGAATGCTGAGGTACACAACAATGTTTATATCCCATGGTTCATATCTGAGCAGCAACACTAAAATGTATGTCAGCCCCAGACTATTTATTGCATAGACCAATGAGATTCTAAATTCTATCCTTTCAAAAACAGCGAGCCAGTGCAGTTATTAAAGGACTAGTGCAATGTGATCCATTTCTGTGGTTGGTCAAGAGTCTGGCGACCGCATTTTGGATGAGACACCGCCTGATTGATTTTTACAGAAACCTGTAAAGATAATATTACTGTAATATAACCTACTGAAAATAGAAGCATCCACCAATATTTGTGCTTCCTGTGTTAGTAGGAAACCCTACATTTTGGCAATGTTTTTTTTTTTTTTTAATATGCGATTAGCTGGTTGATTTATTGATAGAAGTTATTTGGTTGTAAAAGACGAGTTGTGATTTCTGAGCCTATATATTTGGAACCAAAAACAATTACTGTTTTTTCCTGAAATTCAGCTGCCGTTAAATCTGATGCCAGGACTGTGGCTGTAGTCCACTACTGCCATGTGATGACAAAAAATTAAAGTTGTATCTAATCAGCATATATGCTGTAGGAGTCAGTACTCCATCCTCTGATCGAGTGGCATCATATAGATTTTCAAGCAATGTGGCTATTAGCTGGAGCCCTGTGATTTTTGTAGTGGTAGTATTTTCAATCTCCTACATAAGATCAGAATCAATTTAGCACAGTGCCAGAAATCACTTTCCAATCTGTCAGTCGGGATGTTATGATCCACTGTGAATCTACCTAACCTATCGAAACAAGGTTGTTGATCTAAGTTGACTTGATACGGAGAGCATTAATCTAGAAACACATCAGATGTCACTGCAGTAGTACTGACACCTAAATGTTATGAATTTTTCTCTACTCCAGGTAGGCAGTAATTTATGTTTGTCTATCATGTAAAATCCCAATAAATAAGCTGAAGTTAGTGGTTCTAAAAATGTGAATACATTTAATAGTACTTACATAAATATGCTGACTATAACCCAACTGATTTCCAAGTAAATTGCATACTTTAAGCAGAGCTGTTTTTAATGTCATAAAAACAGACAGAAGGTATATTTTCCTTTGTAGTCTGTACACAAATATTTTCCATGTGCTGCATGCAAAGGTGCTATCAAGTTGGATAAGTCTAAATAATGATCGAGAGATCTTAAACAGCTTTGCTCTTTCCACACCGAAAAAAACATCAAAGGTATCAGATCTAAATGATCTGCTGCTTCCTCAGCTGTTTCAGTGTCTGCAGAGTTAATCGCATTGTACAGTTATGATCATTGTCTAGAATTAATGTGGCATCTGCAGGCTTTTTAGCCTGTCAAGTCAGCTTTCTCCAACAGTCTGTTGGTGAAAGTAGCAGACAAGCATTATTAACTTTACACTACAATCCCCGCCAAAGACATGTGCAAAAATACATCTTAAAAACATCTAAGCTCATTATCTTTGTAGTGTCAGCGGGGAAGAGCGCGGGGAGGGCGATGCCTGGATGAGCTGCAGGTTCACACCCAGCAGACTAAAAGTGTGACACTGATGGGCCACGGATTTCAGATTTCCCCCCTTTGCAATAATCCCCATTTCAGCTCGCAAGACATTTTTTTCCCTTCAGATTTATCTCTCTCTTCTTTTCTTTGCATCTCATATCTAAATGTTAATCGGCCCTGCTGCCACACGTTCCAAATAAATCTGCTCTGAGCCACGCAGACAGAATAAAGGCTGATGGATTACTCGCATTTCTTTATCAGGGGAAAACAATCATTAAAAATCAACATTCTAAAGATAAATTGTTTATAAACCTCAGGACCAAAGATGCGTATTTAGCCAACTACCTCTTTTTTTTTTCTTTTCTGAAGCTTACTTTATGTCCAATTATCAAACAGGAGGACAAACTTCTGAAGGTAACTTGGTCACACAACACCATCCATTAAATATTTGTCCAATGAACTGCACAGACTGGGGTCAAATTTCAATGAAAGCTCATTAAATTTGCACTTCACTGAAAACTGCTGAATACCATTGTGAAAGCATTAGTTTATCTTTTAGAGATGTGTTATAGTTGAGGTCAAAAGCTTGCCTTTAGATTTCAGGTGCATCAGAAATATCTACTACTTTTATTTATTTTATCTCACTTTGTATTGCCTTGTTGCTGAAAATGTGCTATATAAATAAAATTACCCTTACCTCACTCTCCATGTAGATTGGCTCCCAGATACAAGTAGCGTATTGTTCGCGTATTATTCTGTTCTTAGTAAACCATGTGACTTGATCTGGAATCAGCAGCATCATGCACAGGAAACTCAAATTTAATGGCAATTCAAATATAAGCATGTTCCTGATTTCAGTCTGTTCTCACTTCACCGCACAGTCTAATGACATATTTACATTCTGAAACATTGATATACAATTACAGTCTGTCAGTTTGGCAGACAGCTCAAACAGAATTTGCCAACACTGCTATTGGCCATATGAAAGTATATTATATCAGACAGTGGTCAAAGTTCAACCAAGCTCAACTTTGACCTCTGCAAGCAAAGCTAGATAGCTACCTGCTACACAGTGGCTATGCTGGCAATCATCCACTAATTTCTTTTGTATCAATTTTTTAGAAGAAAGAGAATCTTCCATTTTTATTAGCACAGATTACTATAAGTAGCAGTTGTAATATTACTATTATGTGGTGAAAGTTATTTCTGTTATTGTTTGCTGTTAGATTGTGGCACGACAAAACCATATCCCCTCCGCTCAGATTTTTAAGAGGTGTTACTCTGGGACGACTTTAGTGTGATAGATGCTAAGTGTGACAGCAGAACATTTTGGAAGATTACCAGCCACAGATTACTAATTGTCAAACTTGTCACAATAGTGCCAGAGAAACACTGGCTGACAGGCAGGTACTCTGTTTTGCTGCTTAGTAGAAATGATTGCGTCTAATTTCTTGGAGTAGAATATTTATTTTATTTTATTTTGTTTAGCAAACAGCAACAACACAACTGTGTCCAAATTGTGCAATTGGTGCAAAGTCAACTTATAAAGCCTGGAGGAAGGCTTTACAAAGATGCAAAGGTCAGATATATGCTAAATATGTTGAATGACAACTAATCTTTTAAACTTTTGTGTTGTACCACAATTCCTGTAGGTAGGCTGCAGTAGTTTCTTTATTTAACTTTGTATTTATTCATTTTTTGGTATGAGCTATGAAGGCAGTTGCCAAGGGCAGCGTCAGAAAGAGCTGGTGGAAGATGGACACCTGCACAGCATGAGAAAATAATGCATGTTTGTCAGTTCTGCTTTGACAAAAATGCTTTTTATGGATGGTGCAGTCAAAATTGATTTTGCACTCCTTGTTTGCTGTTGAACAAATTCAGCCTGAAATGAAACAGGAAGCAGGAAGGTGCCCAGCATATGGTGCTACATTAGTCTCTGTGGTGCGCTTCAGAACCACAAAGAAACACAAAGTGTTTCATGACATAACAGAACTAATTCTAATGCAAATATATGACGGGCCAGCTTCAATGTTTGCCCATAGGTTGACAAGAACAAACGCGATATGGAGATTCTACCTCATTCTGCTTCACCTAAAAAGCCAAGGGCAAATGGAAATGGTTTAGTGGGGCGGATCGGCCCCAGTGCAACTCTGGCAGGGAACTTTGGTCTGCTCTTTAATTAATGTGTGCCAATGTTTTGGAATGTAAATATGCAGCTAAGCAGACAGACTGTGCAGTGAAGTGAAAAAACTCTGACCTCGGGAATATGCATATATTTGACTTTCTATTAAATTTGAATTTTCAGTCATCCCACAGATGATGCCGCTGATTCCAGATCAAGTCACACAGTTTATTAAGCAGATGATGAATTCTGCCTTGATCCGCTCTCAGTCCTCTGCCCTGCATAATTTCTGTCAGTGCCGGGGTGAGTTTCCTGTTCACAGATGGAAAGAAGTCTAATTCACAACATTGAATCCGTGTAACCTTTGAGACATCGGGCATGTGATGTCAAACTGGGGTTAAGACAGACCTGCCATTGACCATCAATTGAAGTTTTATTTTAACATTACTTAGTTAGTGGCCACAATAAGCTATGAGCAGCTCCATCTTCTGGTTCAAAACATTGCATGGATGTTTATCTACTCTACAGTAAGTACCAAATGAGACAATACAGGAACTTCATGGTTCTTGTAGATAAACATGTCTGTAGGAGGATAAAAAATTAAAAAATATATTTAGCAGAAAATTAAAATGAATGTAAATCCTTTTTTTCCAATCAACTTTGCCAAGGTTCCAAGCATGCACATAGTGCACTATTTTTTTCTGAGATCAAGAGTATTTTAGAAGCCTAATGTCAGTCTTCTTTATGTAGTCGCAAACCAGTTTTGACATCTGTTTGGGATCATTTTCCTGTTGGAACACCCACATAAAATTCAATAAAGTCGTGTTCAGTAGAAAACGAACAGTTCAAATGTGTTCATAAAGGTAAAAAGACTATCATGACATCATGAGTGTATGGAAGTATTTCACCAGAACTCTTTAAAAGCTCAACTGACACTGTCGCCACGCAAAGTATTGACCAACCCAGTTTATTTCCCCCACCTGGCATCGGTTCAGGTCAGTTCGGTTTTGTTTTTTTGTATGGCATCAATTCACAACAAATGTCTCAATGCACTTTAAGAGAACATGTAAATTTAGTTCAATCACACAGATATATCCCAAGTTAATTACATACTTTTCAAATTAATCTCAGTTACTAAAAAAACAATGCAGTAAAGTTAAATTACTCATTCCAGTTGGTGAAAACGTTTTCCATCTGAAAAGACTCAGGAAGTCTGACTTATAGCTTTCACTCGTCCCGGATGAGGTTGTAGCAACGCTGTGTTGTCATTTATGTTGTATTGCACAATACAATTGCTAGGTTCAATTTAGAAGAACATATAGGTCTTTGTTCACTAAAAACACTAGACAGCACCTATTCAAAAAACAATCTTTCCCTTTTTCACCTCCAAGTTTTGATGCTGCATAAAGAATTTATATCCATAAAAATAAAAAAAGCAACAACATGGTGACAGACTCTTACCTTCATGTTTGGGCTGCAGAGCTCAAATTAAAGGTCTTGAATGTAATGTGACAAAATGAAACTGAATTATGGATCATCAGTACAAAAGACTTTTATTATGTTGCAGCTTAAGTCCAAATGTCAAGGAACACTCAAAGACTTTAATGAGTTTACAGACCACAGTTGGTGGCCTTTGAAGGTTTTTAATGGAGCTGATTTGCGATGACAAAAAAAAATTATATTTATAACCATATTCTACATCAATATGTGTTGGCTGTGGTATTTTGCCCCTTGATTGCTCCATGTAAGCACAATCTGTTCCACAGTTGCTAAATCATATTTCCAAAGTATATTTAAAACCAACTACAGCATTTAAATGAGAAAGTAATAATAATGCTATGAAGGCAGGAGGTAAAGTATAAACCAATTATAAGAACATTATACTGCAAAGTGAAGCTGAAAAGGGGCAATTGTGACGTTACAGTGGCAATAACTGAAAAAAGAGATGAAGTGGCTTTAAAAGCCAGCAATGCTACAGCTTAGTAATAGAAAAATATTTGACTGAGCATATTGCTAATGAGGCCAAATTTTGTATTGTTTTAATGTTGCAATGAGCTGTTAAAAAAATAAAAAATAAAACTCAATCTCTATCATCATTTTTATGTATTATCATCAACAAATAAGTTGGAGAAAATGTTGAATAAATTGTCATAACAGAAAGAAAGGATAAGACCTAAATCTTCTTTCAAGGCATTAGCAACATGTGGAGGTTTGATCAAATGATTGCTTCTGGGTGCTTTTGTTTTGGTGTCCAAATAGGAAGAGTGTTTGTCAGAAGAATTCAAAATCTGCCAGACTATTGCACATTTTATCGCAATGCTTGTTTTGGATTTCCTTATTTTTTTATTTTTAGGCTTATTATAGTGGATGATTGTTCTAATTTTAGCTTATAAACTAATTTTAACATACTGAATGGAGTAGGTCCATGTTACACAATATGTTTGTGACTCTCCACATCCTACTGAGTACATTGTAGCTGACTTTGACATTGATGCCAACTTTTAGCATCAGAACTCTGGGTTCCAACAGACAGGCACACTTTGGCAGGCACCATTTAAGTTTCTTCAGAAATTTTCTAGTTTGATTTTTAAACTCTTAAAACAGGCAGTAATAAGTATTTTTAGTATTCTCAAGTATTCTTGGATTTCAGCTACTAAGCGACGGTTGATGTCCCTAACCCCCGCAAAAACTGGGGGTCTGGTGTCAGTACCGTACCATGCCAGGGACTGTGAAGGTCCTTAGACTAAACTGTAATGAAGTTTAGCACAGGTCCTCACATATGTGTGCAGAAAAAGCCGCAAAAATGAAACTTTAATGTGAAAACCTGAAAAATATTAATGGCTGCTATTAAAAAGCAATAACAGTAAAAGTGTCAAGAGTTCTTAAAAAAAATATAAAATATGCAATTACACTTCAAGAATTTCACGTCTTGATTTTACCTTACAAAATTTGTTTTGGTGAGGAATCGTAACAGATAATGTTCTTAATCTTACTCTAAGCAACATGCTCTTATGAATTTGTTTTTAAAAGAGAAAACTCAATGAGAAATAGAAGAAATAGAGCCCCAAGACAGCAGGGCTGTTAGGCTATTTAAAAAAAGGAAAAGCTTGGGAAACTGTACACATCTATTCGGACCTCATTGGTTTCCTTTAAAGACCAACTGTTTCCACACGTAAAAAAAATCCCAACATGCTCATAAACAGAAATAATGAAGCCGATGAATTCCTCTCAAAATCATGCACATGCATGGAGGAACAATTTTACATCATAAGGATCTCTTCCTGTTGAGTTTAGAGATGGCTGAGATGTAGCAGCAGCAAGAAGTGCGCCTAATAATAACAGAGCCTAAAAATACACAGGTGAAAACTCTCTGCGCTAACCGCAGGGACCTGGTTTCACCGTCCACCGAGGGAGCACGCTGACTAATGAAGTTGGGAAGCTTAGAGCAATTAGACACATCAAAGCTTGAATCTGAAAATTAATTAGGCTCTCTTCTCTTTCGGAAGGAGCATCCGCTCATGCAGCATCTAATTAGCATAGCGCCATCAAAACATGCAGGTGCCTGTGTTGTTGCTGCTAAGACCACTTTGGGAAATGTGTGCTTGTATGTTTTTTTTTTGTTTTTTTTTCCGTTTCTTTTGTTGTTTTGTTTTTCAGATGTGGTGAGGGTTTGGGAGAGGTGTCAATTAAAAGAGGGAAATTATCAAAGCAGACAAAACAAGGGCCTATAAGGGATTGGATGAAGATGACATTTATTAAATTGTTTGGCGCAATCAGTGTATACTGAGCACTTTATGGTACAAGTATTCATGTCCCTTAAACCTTTTCACATTTTGACACATTACAGCTACACACCTCAACACAAAGTAGTGCTTAACTGTAACGTTAAGCACAAACACAGCTTTTTTTGTGGGGATTTTGTAGGGTTTTTGTATACTGAAACAGAAACATTACAGCACAACTCGCCAGTGTGGATTTATTATTTCGCATATGATCACAGGTCAGTGGAAGTGATTCTAATATAAAGCACTTTGAGTGGTTGGTATGACTTGAACATTTTTATATGAAGCTATATTATCCCAACACAAGCCATTTGACCATCCATTACATTGCACACAATTTATTTTCCAGTGGTTAGCCTGGTTGAGTCTGGGACAAAAATTCACTGCAACAACCCTAAGTAACACAGCCAGGATTGCCATGGTCTGGTGTTGGCCAAGGCATGTTCATGCATCATAAAGTCCAATCAAAGATCAGACATACAATTGATTATCAAACAAGACTTCACTGATTGATGTATTGATCTGTCACGTAAAATCCCACTAAAAACCATAGAGGTTTGTGTTTGTATCATGATAAAGTCCAATTGGTGTGAGTACTTTTTTTTTTATTAGAATTCAAACTTTTATTCATTCACAAACACTACAAATATCAGTATTTAGCCTGCTTCATGTTTCATTCATCTCAACTTTTACACTAAAAGCTTCCCTTAAACTTGGGTACGTCACATGAAAGGGAGTTAGATTGTCTCTTGTTAACTTTTTTTAAAATGTCAGAAGAAGAGCTGACACGTGCTGAACTCTGTGGTTGTTTTTGCAGAACTTCATTAGCCACCCCGATCCGGTTGTTGCCGTGTGAAGTCACATCAAAGCCCGGGCAATCACATGCTCATTCACACTAATGAAGAGCTCCTTCAAACAGAAGCGCTCATTATTAACGACACCTGATTTTAAATGCGATGTGTTTTATGTTAATTTAACCCCCTCCCTCTCTACCCTTTGCTTTTTCTCTCTCTATTTTAGCCCTATGCAGATTAGTTGGGATGAAATCTGGAAAATTATTTATTCCTACTTGCACAATGAGCCTTGCGCTGAATGCGTTTTGCATTTCTTCCTTACTACCTGGTTAGGATGACGAAATAGCTAGATACTGTATTAATTTTCATCGATCTATTATGTGACAGTAATCTGGGCTTTTTAACCTGCTTCCTCGTGATAATATATTAATCATTTCCCTCAGCCACTCTGCTGTGAAAATTAATGTAGCCCAGTATGTTTTCCCTTTAGGCTGCACTTTGATTAATGAGCCTCACTCATTTTCTGCTTTTTTTTTTCTCCCTACTTTACTGAGGGGGAAAAAAATGCATCCCAACAATGTTGCTCAAATTTCCAAACAACTGACATCCATCAGTGCAAGTTTTAAGGACACGACTGTCGAGCAGAATTATGCAGGGCACACACTGATCAAAGATGAAAATGATCTCTGGTTGCTCAGTAGGTAACAATAACAGGGAGCCGACTCAGATTTTACAAGTCAACACATCGAAGATCCTCGAGTAAAACAAAAGTTCGGACTTGGGGTGAGAGATAAATCCAAGCTACAGACAAAGCCTATATTTCTGTGTCCCAGCAGTTTTGTTCTAATCTGTCTCTCTCAGCCCTGTAAGCTATTAAAGGCCAGACAAAAGGCAGTCCAGAGTTAAGCACCCTGCGGGGAGATCTTATTTACAGTGTAACTGCCATTTTGACTGCCTGCCACCTCTGTCTTGCTCCCGCGCTTCCTCGTACCCTCCACCCCCCATCTCCATCTATGATTTTCTTTTTTTTCCCCCCCTTCCTCGTCTCATTCTCTCGTTCTTTTACACTTCCATCTGCTGCTGCGGGCTTTTAATCTCCAGCAGCTGAAATTCCATCTTTCAGCTCAGCTAGCTCAGCCTTGAAAGGCTTTGTGTTCAACTTCTTGTTTCTGACTCGGAGTTTAATGGAACTATTGTTCAGTTTGAGGCATATCCCATTAGCCAGGGCCAAGAGTGGTAGAGAAACATAAGTAATAGGAGGCTGCTCTGGCTATTTCTTTTGGTCTCTACACCAATAAGATGGAATTACACACCTTTGCAACACACAGCAACAGGTTAAGATGTGGTACATCTTGATTGGAAACTTTCAAGTCTCTGGTTTCCTATTTTTATTTCTTTCTTTTTTTCTTTTTTTTTTCCCCCTCCGTCCAAGTTAACTTTTTCTCTCCTCTGTGCTGTTTTTTCAGGAAACATTCCTGGAGCTTTTTACGTTTAGATCTAATGCAAGGAAAAAAAATAATAAAATAGTTCAAACCGAAGCCAAAGGGGAAATAATCAATATCATGACACTCAGCTTTTCTCCAATCTGTCAGCAGGAAAATATACCTGGGGAAGAATTCGTCATTTGCATAGTGTAGTAGTACCTTAAAACAGCCTGACACAAGTAATAAAAATGTATTAGCTCAGGACGTAGGGGGGCTGTGTTGTGCTGAGTGTGTTGCCTTGCAGTGCTGAATAGGCTACAAAACTTGCTCTTGGGTTTGTGACACGATTCCACAGAGAAAACACTCCTGTAATTGTAAAGGCCGACACTTTGAGAACGGTGTTACTACCAACACCCCCAACATGGAGATTACTTGTACTAGGGCTAGCTTTGTTGCTGTACTGCCTTAGGGATGCTGGCTCTCTGGCAGTAGAAATTTCCCATTCAGGAGTGCTTACAAAAAAAAAATAGAAAACAACATTGTGAATGAATTTCTGGAATAAAATTTTGGTTACACTTCAAGAATGTCCACAAATGTTAGGCACTAATAATAAATATTGAAATTTCTGATTTTCAAAATGTGTTTAGCTGGGGAAGTCAGTGTTGAGATATGTATTCATTTGTAGTATGTGTATGATGTGTATCTAGTTTTCTGTTTGTGAAAGATTTAATTCCAATATCTAAAGTTGAAACACACATTTTTGTATGTGTGTATTATGAATATACAGGGAAAGGAAGGTAGCATCGTGGAAACCTATATTCCCTTCGATTTTTCTTCAATAAAATAAAAACAGAAAAACTGCAAACATAAATAAGGGTGCATGCATAAAGTATGTGAAGCTCTGAACAGTATGTGCCCCGTTACAGATTTTCTCTGCTCATGTGTTTCAAATCATTAAACAAATATTATCAGACAAAAATAACCATGAGTACACAAATATTGCAGTACCTAGATGATTTCATTTCCCTCAGAACTTTCTGCTTGAAAGCAGAATTTATAAGTCCATCAATTACATCAAGTTTTCCGGGACCTGAATAAGCAAAGCACCTCAATGCCATTAAACTGACACGTCAAACTATTAAGACCATAATTCAGAGAAGCAGCCAAGAGACCCTTGGTTACTGCAGGAACAAAGAAAATCCACAGGTCAGACTTTAAATCTGGACCTTAAAAGAAGAGTGCTAAGAAGAAAAGTCATCACAAATAGCTGCTCATCATTTATAATGGGGCTTTCATGCTGTGATTTATTTAGAAGGGTGTTAATGACTTTAGTATGCCTTGTTAAGTAGGTATATATATTTTCTCTAAATTGCTACACCTTTTACAGTAATGTATTCCTCTGAGAGATACCCCATCTCATTTACAAGCAGAAACATTTTTGTTGAATGTGTGACATACTGGCCAGCACAAGAGAAAGTTAAAAGATGGAGAGTAAAATACTTTACATTTCTCAAAGATTACGTTTTGAGAAATGCACCACCTCACTATTTTCTGTAGTGCTATTCATTGAAAGAAGGTCAGTCACTGTTCAAACATCACAAAGACTGGCAGCTCAGCTCTCCGCCTCACCTTTATTCCTTCTGAGTAACTTGAGTGCACAAATTTGTAAAATATCTAAAAATCTATGAAATCTAACTTTGTTTTTAAGTGACTTAACTTGATGAATCATATTCAAATGGAAACATTAAGTACCCATTTCTGACTTAAATAAAATGTGGGCTTTGGAAGCAAGTGAATATAATTTTTTTAAGACACAGACTATACAGATCATTTTAGCAACAAAATATGTAATACGGGATGAAGGACCTGGATTGTGACTGGGAGGGCTTGACCCTAAGGCCAACTGGTAGACTCCTCAAACAACACTATATACTCTACATAGTGTTTCAAATCAATGACACAAAACAACATTTGTAAATAAACAAAAATGTACCAACTCATTACTTTTCTGATATGGCCTTACAATGTCAATGTAAAGAACTTTTTTACATTTGTTTGATGTAAAAGGGTTGTTAAGGTTGGGTGGCAATACATTATTAAGGTGTTGGTCCTAAGAAGCTAATTCTGAGGTTCCAGTTTCATTCTTAAATAACAAAAAGGTGCACACTCCAAATCACCTGCTATGTGTGGACACAAACCAATTACAGCCAACAGATGTACACGATTTGCTGTACAAATAAATGAAAATTAGCATAGTACCTGCTAGAAATGAAACCAATGAAAGGTAACAAAAAACACATTTACCTTAGTAGTCAGTCACAGCCCTACTAAACAGATGAATATGAACAGCTGGATTGGCAATGTACTACACATAAAATATCAATAGTTACTCAATAATAAATAGGCACACTGGCATACATCCTAAAAAACAAATATCAATTCCCATAACAGAAACATTACAGATCAGTGTTCAAAAAACACCAAATGTTAGATGCATCAGCACACAAACAGCCATACATAACTAATCAAAAGCATTTACCTTATAAATGTGGCACTTGTGAACTAGAGCTTAGTCTGTTTATAAAGTACTGGCATAGCTACCAGTACTTTATAACATATCGTACACGTGCGACATGTTCCCTCTACTTCCCGTATCTGTACCCTCTGTCCCACAAACTTTTTTCAGATGTTACAACAGTTTAAAGCTTGGGAAATCATATTACCACGTCTTAACCAATTAAACCCATAACCAGGGTACACATGCTGATGCTGGTTACACCTGTGGATCAGACCACAGAGGGGAGGCCTGCTGCTGAGCTGCACGGTCTGTGTCACGTCCAGCAATTAGTCAGAGCCAAAAGGCAACAAACCTTGATTCCCCCTCCCCCCAACAAGTTGTGTAAGTTGAGAATTGCTGCTGCATGCAGATAATATAATATTAGTTAAATGATAATTAGTTAATCCGTGCTAGTATATTATATTAAGTTAGTTAATAAGAAGACAATACCATTGTTGTTGCCCAGTTTGGTTAATGTCATGAATGAACCCAATCCTCTTTAATTTATGCACAGACATTTTGCTTGCTGCTGATTCCATATATTTAATAGAAATCCTTATTGTCACAATAGAAAGCGCAGAAAGTCATGGAGGAGACATTAGGCCAGAAGCCAGCAGCAGGACAATGCTGCAGGTCATCTCAGGTAAGGAAGGAATATAACTTTATGCAAAAAAGAGAAGGACAGGGAAGGTTATGTGAAGCAATTTCAACTTTTTGTAAGACCATGTTATGGCAAAAATAAAGCTTGAAAAATGTGCAACTTTGACTGCACCATTTTGAAAATTGTGCCGTAAAACTGTATAGGCCTTGGTTAGAAGGCAACTATTCGAGTATTGCTACTGACAATCTCCAACCTTGTGCAATCACAGCCTGTCCTGTATTCAAGCAGGATAATGCGCCATATCACAAAGCTCAAGTTTCTTGAACATGACACCCCTGTCCTCCAATGGCTTCCTCGGTAGTCATTCTTCAGTCCAAATGTTTCTTGGATCTCACGGACATGAATAAATTATCACAGTTCTGAAGGTAAAAGTGTGTCCAAAGCACGACTAGCAAAAGGGCCCCATTAAGGAGCTTAAACATTTTGAGCATCAGTGGTTATATTCCTGAATATTTATGCTATACTTTGCCCTGTCATCAATGACACCTTCTAATGATCATGAGCCCCCATACTAAATTGCATGCATATGCACATCAAATGCCCACGCACAAGGGATAGCTTCTCATTAAGGCTAGAGTGACAACTCCCTACTGTCAAGCACACAGACATTATCGACCTTCTATTTCTCATTGTGAAAACGTCTCTGTGGGACATTGACAGGGGTCAGTGACAGCAGAGAACATGAATGCAGAAAAGGGATGGGCTTGATTGAAAGATAAGAAGAACGACTTCATAAGCTGTCAAGACTTGACGGCGTGTGTGACTATAACATTGGAATAGCTTCATACACCCTTATCATATATGCGACACAGAACCCACTATTGTTCAAACGAGACTGGGGAAAAACACCAAAGATAAGTTGCGACCGCGCTTCCCTCACTTCATTGTAGTGCTTACAAGAGTAATTACAGTTTTCCAAGCACCATCCTCTCATAGGAAGATTTAAAAAAAAAAGAAAAAATCCCAATCTTATCCCAATCCAGGGCTTAATTTAGGACTGATACAAAAACATAAATCAAAGTGCATTACTGATGGGAGTGGTTTGACAAACTTCACATCTAGACTTTTGTTGGTTAATAGGCTGCATTAAGCCCGTCAAGTTGTGTGGTACGTGATAAGGAGTCTCGAGGGCCCAGTAGGGGCCTGCACAAGCGCCTGTAATAAATGGTTGGAGCACTGCTGATGCACAGCAATCATTAACAGCCTGATAATTACTCTGGATACCTTGGCGAATATTGTGTGTGCGTGTGTATGCGAGTGTGTGCGAGACACAAATAGAACTATTACAATGTGTGAGGCATCAGAGAGAAACAGAAAACAGTTTTTGCATATTTTTTTACTTTTTTTTTTTTTTTTTTTTGCTTTGCTAGATAACATATTGTGTGCGTGTGTGGCCTAGAAATGTCCTGCTGCAGCTTGGCATTCATATTCATGCTTACAAGAGCAAATATAAGCGTTTGCTCTGCTGCTCACTGTGAAGAGATTTGAAGCTGTCAGAGTCACTAAGAGCCACAGTTAGGAAAAAAAAAAAGGGCTGGCCTGATTAAGGTACAAAGATGGCAGCTGGCTTTGTAGAAATTTAAAAAAAAAAAAAAGAAAAAAGAATCACAAGCAAAATCCTTTCTTCTACATATCAAACAATTCTCAACCATTTAGTTTTAAAATTTTGTCTTTCAGGAAAGTTCTGTTTTGACAAAATTATCCAAAGCTTGAATGAGGAGGACAAATAGATCAAATGTTTACTCAGTGGATACGTTATTTTTCTGTCACTAGCAGAGTAATAGTATAAATCAAGCCAAGTTTATTTATATAGCACATTTCAGCAACAAGGCAGCTCAAAGTGCCTTCCATCAATAAAAACATAATACAGTAACCAATTATGAAACAAGCAACAAACATTGTATTTTGTCAAATGCCATCATCAAAATTATCAAGAAAAAATATATATCAAATAAACTGAGCCATCTTCCAGATCCTAGGAATCAAAGGCAGCCTTCAACAAGGAGGGATTCAGCCTTGATTTAAATTAAGCCTGTATTTCAGCACCTTTGTAATTTTCTAGAATTTCTTTCCAGATTTGTGGTGCATAAAAACTAATTGCTGCTTCTCCGTGTTTGGTTCTGATTGTGGGGCTGCATAGCAGACTAGAAGCGAAGACCTGAGAGGTCTGGAAGGTTTGATACAAAAACAGCAGAACTTTAATTCATTTTGGTGCTATATCATTCAGTGATTTTTAAAGAGCTTGATGGAGTTCTACTCAAAAATACTATTTGTATGTGGTTTTCAAAATATGATCTAATCCATTAATGTGAGGTAATCATTAAACCCTGAGAACTTCAGCTTATAAACTAAAATTGTATGACTTAGTGATTACATGTGCTGCTACAATCTTTTTTTTCCTTTTTTCCCTAACAATAGTGGATATGCTGTCGGTATTTACATAATCAGCAAACATATGAAAAGCTTGCAACTTAGAAAACTTTCACACACACACACTTTTTTTTTTGGAAACAACCAGCTTAGTTGTGGTTAAAAAGGTCTTGCCACACCCTGGATTGCAAATCCACTATCTTATGTTCCTAGATTTAAAACCAAATTTTATGACATTTTTAAAGCCTTAAAATCTCTAAATCTTGGACACATTTTATAAGAACTTAAAAACATTTAGAATTACATGGAGAGTTACTACCATGTATATGAATGAAGTGTTGTCTTAATCTGTGGCTCCTAATGAACCATTAATGGAAATGGCATACAGATTTCAGGACACAAAAAGGAAACTACCATGAATTAATCCTTGGCTTCTTATTGGTGTCTATAAAGATTTTAAGAAAGTGTGCTCCAAAGTAGTAAACGCATGAAATGGACATATTTCTCCTCAACTAATAAAAGCAATCTGTGTTATAACATATTTTATTCCAGGTTTGAGAAACTATTTTGATCCAAACCTGATGTAAGGGGACACAATACAGTTATTGCCATGTTTGCTTGATGTTACATTTAAGGGATAAACAACATGGTCAAAGTTTAAGCGAGTATAAACAAATGGTGACCTTGGAAGAACATTTTAAAAGCCACACTACTATGGTGCAGTTTAAACCTCTCAAGTTAAACATGAACTGGTTGTGTGTAAAAAAGGGGCCTGGGCGCACAAAAAAAAAAAAAAAAAAAAGAGAAAAAACAGTTACCACCTGCAAATGCATTGCCTAGAGGATAACTACTACATATGCACTTATCTTTCAGCTGGCAACAAGTTTTTAAAACCCAGACTGATGCAATGAGTAGCTTCTTATTTCTTAGAAAATGTTACTCTGTTTAAGAAAGGTCAATGTGCTAAAACGCATCAAGCATTTAAACATCCAAGGAGAAATTACTGCAGAAATGTCTAAAAATAGGCTAAAAACTGTCCAACATGTTATTAAAAACTGGAAGGAAAGTAAGGAAACGTCGTTTCAAGGAGCCTAACCAGAAAAAAATGGCTTCATTTTTCAAGGGAGCAGAAAAAATGGACTCTGGAGCCATGGAGGAAGACCATGACGTCTGATGAGTCCAGAGTTGACTTTCTCCAGAGTGATAGATGAAACAAGGACGAATGGAGACAAGTGAAAGGATGTATCCATCATGGATTATTGTCTACTGCACAAGCCAAGACAGGTCTATGATCTATGCAGTTGGTCAGGTCTAGGTTCAGCATTATGAACCCAAAGAATGAGTCCTGACTACAAGACCAGACCTTAAATCCATCAAGAACCTTGTGCTGGAAAAAAGGTTTTGCAGAGTAGTCAGACTCACTCATGATCAATAAAAGATCTTAGAGAAAACTTTAATAATAAGACTATTAATCAAAAATATATATTTAGGCACACTCTTTGATCAGAGTGTGTGTATGTAATCAAACAGCAAGGCAAAATGCAGCAAAAAACTAAATGAGTTACTGTAGCTTTTTTCCCCCCACCTTAAAGTTCAAATTAGAATGTGTATCGTTTTGTTATCGCCGATGTTTGGCTGCTGTCCAGAGAGGTGTTTCAGCCACTGAGAGCCCTCACAGTTCTGGTCCGCCTTGCTCAGTTTTGTCTGCGTTGGGGTAATTGAATAGCAAAAGGCTGCTATAGTGTAGGACTGGAGGAATGCTGAGCTGCATGGAATATGGAGAAGATTTCAGCCAGCAGCAATTAAACAGAGAAATGATGCATGAAATAGAAAGGAGGAGGGGAGTGTAGTAAAGAGAATGAAAGTGCAGAAACTGTGTAAAGAGGGAGCAAGAAACGACAAAAAATTTAATAAAAAATACACAGGAGGTGTAGGAAAAAGAAATGTTTTTGGAAAAGAAAGTTTGGGAAAACAAGAAAAAATATGACTTGGGATTGTCAAGAGTACATGGCCATGCTGGAATGCTTTCCGTTAACATGCACAGATTTTCACATGCAGGCACATGCAGTTTTCCATACCTGCTGCTGTCCAAAACAGTTGCTTTATCTTTCAGGCTTCTGCTAGTTTGACCTGTTTAGATTTGAGCTCCAGATGTCATGGGGCTGAAACTTCCTTTGAGGTTCTACAGCAGGAACCTCATTTCATTCCTGACTGCTGAGCTCCAGACTGGTGGTAACGTCAATCTAAAGCAAGTTACAAAACATTTATCAGCCTCCACATGTTACCCATCAGACCCTTTTTTGATATTACTTCCTCAAGCAAAGATGCACAATATGTCTGTGAGTTTGTAGCACCATTAGATCAGAGGGCACAGAGACGAGAAAAGTCCAGTTGTAAAGCTGTATCTCAGGCTGGTTTTATGGTATCAAGCCACACTCTTATGGTTTTTATACCATGAAAGTGTGGTGCAGTAAAACTAATCCTATTTTTTTGTTTTCAAACAGTTCTTCAAGTAAATGTAACAAGTCACTAACCACCTCTGCAAATAATTTAAGTTTTAGTTGAGAAAATGGTATAATTGGTTTTCATATAATATTACTGTGTAAAGTAGCCAAAAAAGCAGAAATCTCTATAATGCAATTAAACAAAGAGCTCATTTTTTTTTAAAAATGAGATTTTAATGACCTTTGTTTGCTGATGCACTGTAGCTCAGCCTTGATTGTCTTTTTATCTGCTTTAAATTATCATTTATGTCACCATATTAAAAAAAGAGCTACACATGTAATTATTTTTGTCCTTTGCTTTAACATTTGACTAGCGATTCAATGCAACCTTACATTTAGTCACTATAACACTGCCATCTTTTTTTTTTAACATTGTCAATTGTAAACCACAGGCTTCAACGGTTTCTTTTTTAGATGGGGGAGATTTTATGTGATAGACAAAGAGTATAAATGAGATGGATAGGAAATATCACGTTTGTTAAAAATCTTGCAAATATCAGAAGAGGGTTAGATACATTTGAATTGAGCATCTTTTAAGCTGATACTCCTAAAGGTCTGTGCAATTACTTCCAGGTTTCACCTAAATTAGAAAACAGTTCACTTTTATGTAGTTTAATCTGTTTAAATCCAGCTGTTCTGTGAAAGCCTCAAAGGTTTGTAAGAGAACATTAAAGAACAAACCACATAATGAAAAACAGAGAGCACAGAACAGGTCAGGGATAACGTTGAGGATAAAATGTAGGGCAGTGTTACGTTATAGAAAACAATAAAGTCTTATTCGTTCTTTTTCTTCATCATCTGCCTAATGATGTATGGCCATATACCTAGACTGATCAAGCAAAGAACTAGAAAGGTGTCCAAAGGGCCTATGGAAGAGCTGCAGAGATTTACAGCTCAGGTGGGAAATCTCTACAGAACAACTGTTAGTGGTCCTTTTCACTCAGCTATCCTGCATGAATATGTGGGAAGAAGAAAGAAATTGTTTGAAAGAGCTCTGTAAAGCCTAGAGAACCTTTTGCCACAAGCCATTGTGGATACAACCCACATATGTAAGTGCCCTGGTCAAAATTAAACCTTTAAGACCCACATGCAAAATGTTATGTGTGGTGAAAATCGACCACTGCACTTCACCCTGAAAGCAACATCCCCACTGTGAAAAAGGGTGGGAGCACCATGCTGCAGGATTACGTTTGTTCAGCACAAGACAGGGCAGTCGGTCAGAGTTGATGGGAAGATGAATGGAGCCAAATACTGGGCAATAAAAACTGCAAAAGACTCTGCTGTGAAACAAAACATATTTGCACTACAGCCAACATTTTAGTTTTTCTTGTAAATTAATTATGAAAAAAAAGTAGACTGTATAGGCAAATGTGTGTACTTAGTGTTTCTTTAACCCATTATCTTATTTCTTTTAGCACTTATTTATACTGAAAGTCAGTTTGCAGTCAGTGCATGAAACTAAAATCAAATTCCTTATTTATGCATCAATGTTTGCCAATAAAGCAAATTCTGAAAATATGCATTGAATTTTGTGATTTTAATAAGAAAATGTTCATTGGGTGTTATTATTTTGGCAGAGCTCTGCATAACATCAAACAGCAGTCAATGGATTTAGTATTTGAAAGCAGAGTAGAGCAGAGTTTCTGAATTGCAGCAAAATGTCCAGAGCCATCTTCAGTTCCTGGATGATTTCTCTCTGGAGTGTGGCTGAGCTGCTACTGCTTGTGTGACTTAATGAGAGGAGTTCTGTGAGTCGGTAGTGTGGAGAATCCTTCCAAAATTGGTCCTTACCTTTCAAAATGTGACATGAGTGAGAGGCAACTTAAGCTTCCTCACCAAAATCAGAGTCCAACTGTTCACTTAATGTGCAAAAGGATTGAGGTCCATACAGGCATGTATACACGTTTAATCTCGCATGACTGAAGTTCAAGATAGTTTGGGTTGTTGAATTTTTATGAATTCTATGTTGTGGATTCAGCGTAGACAATTGTTTTGAGGGATGTGGAAGGGGGCAAGGGGGGCAATGAAATAAAAGCTGAAATGGAGAGGTGCTGAATTACAGAGGATCCATGACCTCTGCAAGCAGGAGTTCTGTAGCTGCCCCACATACTCATCCACCTACCCCCTTCCTCTTCTCTCCCTCTCTCCCTCCTCTATCTAATCCTGCCAGAGGAGTTTAATTTACTGCCCAGAGTTCCCCCACACAATTCCTTTAAAAGTACATTTTATGAGACTGCAATTCCATTTCATAGGGGGGCCCTGTACAGTAAATCCTATTTGCAGAGCGTTATATGCGGACGCATTAACATGACAAAAGTGCTGGTCTGCAGTCATGTGCTTTGCTCTCGGCCCACATTATCACCTCCCAAAGCGTTTTTACAGGATACAAGAGCACCAACTCGTGTCTGTCTGAGAAAGCTGAAGTGGCCGCCGCTGAAGCACTGGAAGTGTTGATGGAACGGGAGATGAAAGTGGCTACACAAATAGGAGGCAGATATGGGAATGTGAATCAATGATATTACAGTTCTGTCCATGAAAATGTATGTGGAGACTAAATGTTGTTGAGCAGGATCAAAGCATCAAAGAGCAGCGGCAACTGGAGAGAGAGCACATTTATACAAACCCTTTAAGGTAGAAAATGAAGGGGGGAAAAAAATGTTTCAAGCAATTTTCTCACAGCGCCAATGTGTAAGGATCCTTTAATGCTGAATTCCTCCACTGTCAATTATGGCTAAAGTTTTCCAAACTTAAATCAGCACTAACATTTTGTTTGTAGGAAGCAACTGACTTACTTTTTTTTTTTCTACCCCCAGTTCTTTTTGCCACTTGGTCAGTCTGCTCATGTTTCCCCACAGACAAGCATCCAGTCACTGTCAAAGTTATTGCTAACCTACTTTTGAGAATCTTTTGATGAAGTGTTATTACCATATGGCTACCAAACAGAATCCAGGTGTGGCGAGTTTATGAAGCTTCTTTGTCGCAGTGACTCAGGTGGCAATGCTGTCACAAACAGCCGTCCTGAAAGTTTCCATTCCAGCAGAAAATGGGTGATGGTTTTGAGTGCAAAAAAAATAAATTAATAATAATAATACAAATTAGGAAGTTAATAAAAGTTGTTGTTGTGTTTCCATTTGTGTAAAGAAACAACCCAGCAGTTGTTCCTCTGCAGGTTCTGGGCGGGGATGCTGGGACTTCTCTGCCTCAGCCATATGGTCTTGATTCAGGAGCCTTCTTCTTGTCACTAATGAGCTGTGATTGATTGGACTGTGAGCTCTGCTGTGCATGGCACATATATACTGAACAAAAGCTTGACAAAAGTTGCTACAGCTATGAAACTTTCCAATCAGCATGTTTTGAAATTCCCAGTGCCAGCCCGAGTCAATAAGCATCAGCCTTTAGCCGTAAATTAGACACAAGGAATCCAGATCTAATACTTTGTTGAATTTTACTACATCAGTGCTACACATATGCTTGAAAACTCAGTAGCTTTAAAGTGCAATGAACAATATACATATTTCTTTGGTATTACATGGTTTGCTTAGTATTGTGACTGTGCAGCATTTCCCTCACAACAATGTTCTGGTTACTAATTTCTTAGATCACAAAAAATATGTACATGGCCTATATAATCAAGTTTCACAAGCCATGTATGAGTAGACAAAAGCTCTGGTACAGAATGTTTATAATGGGATTACATTGAGTTATCCATAATTTTATCATGGCTTAATAATACCATGACTACTACCAAACAGTATGTAGCTTTGAGGCTATGTTTTATGCTTTTAAGTAATTTTGAATAAAATATCCATTCCTAAATGAAAATAAGTTTACATTTTAATACCCAAAAACTCTCATGAATAGATGCTTTGTTAGTTAATAAACCCTGTCAAACCTGAATTTATGCTTCAAATTGTGTGATCATCAGACAAACTGATCCACATTGTAAGGAGCCTTCACAAGCATGCGCAACAGTTATATATATATATATATATATATATATATATATATATATATATATATATAAACTTAATGGGATACCATTCCATTTAAAATATAATACAAATTATTAAATTAAAGAATTTCTGAGTTTATGCAGTTGTGCTTCCTTAGTTAGGTATTTTTTGGTATACGTTAAGTTGTTTTCTGCATTTCCTAAGCCTATGATTAATTAAGCTTTTGATTTCTGTCAGGTTTTTGTCCTTGTGGTTTACTGCCTTACCAGTTCAAGGCAAAAAGAAAAAATAAATAAATAAAGATAGCAAAGATAAACACGACTCTCTAAGCTTGCAATCAAAAGTTCACAAAGTGCTCCCTATGCAAGTTTACAATAGTAACCTTCCAACGTGTGACAGTATTTACATAAAGGATTCAGCCTAGGTTGGAATATTAATTATTGATGTGAATTTTAATGAATGATTTATAACCACAGCCAATCAGAAACCGCTGTCTCCCACTTCCACCTGACGGACATTATAAATTTATAACTCAAGGACATTCTGTCATTGTTTAGGCCTACCTACTTACTCTTGGGCTGGAGCGGAGCAAAGCTTTGTTTCCCCTCTCCATTGTACTTTGCCTTCAAAGACAATTGCTATTGGCTGTTCAGCAGAAAATGTACTCGGGAGGAAACTTGTGGCCTTCCATTTAAGTGTGCTCTTGTGAGATGCACACATACAAACTGATGTCAGTCTTTTCTTCTGGCAGCACCCCTATTGCTGAGCTATTTTAGCCTGGGAAGGAATTACGATCTAAAGTTTACACAGTGCTGACCTTTACTTGTTAGAAATGTGGGCAATTTCTTTTAATTTTTCATTGTCCTCCATTTGCATGCATAATTTAATGAAGATTTGCTCTATTTTATAGAAAAGGCTGTCAGGGGTATGTTATTTAGAAGTTAATCTGGTGGGGGGATGATATATTATGCCGAAGCCTCATAAAGGATGATGTGTCACGTTGGGGAACACAAAATTTCACCTAACAAAAAAGCACAAAATAAATTAGGAGAATTTCCATTTGTGTTAATCTAATGGTTTGGAAGCTGCTTGAGAATGCATTTTAGCAAAGTATCATTAGTGCTGTATTCAGAAGCACAGCAATATGCAAAGTGGTTTTGATGAATGTGTTCTATTAACAGAGACAGTAAAACGAGGTAACATGTTGACGCGGGCTGGCTGGAAATACATTTACTCGCTTCAAAGTGACTCAGTCACCCATGGGAGGGGAGCAAAAATGATTGGGCCAAATTTATCGTCAGCTGAATTAACCCCACTCCGATTGGTTCAGTTCTAAATGGAGGTCAGAGAGGTCACTGTAATACACAACAAAATTGATAATTAGGAAGCCATCCAATATGGGGAGTAAATTAATTCCCAACGAATGAGATTCTACAATATAGAGATCCATAGGTTGCTAACCTCTTCAGTGCGAGGCCAATTTAAATTTGTTCCTGTCTGAGTTGACTTACCCCAGCCCCATCAAAAAAAATAAATGCATAAAAAAATCTGCATATCTTCACTACTAAAAGGGTTATCCTAGTCTTAAAAGAAAAGCTGAAAACATGGAAGATTGATATAAAAGCCATGAGAATAGGTTCCAAGCACATTCACCTGAAACAGAAAATGAGTTTCACATTTTGATCTCTATTACTGACAATCAACTTTAAAATTCTAGGATATTATTTCACTTTGGAATCAAAGAAATTAGGAATTAGTGTAATGTCTGATGAGTATTTATGAACATGCAAATGCTAAAAGCTGAACCAGAGCTGTTTTGCATGTGTTTTAAGAGGCTTATTCTGGCTGAACCGTCAGACTAGCCACTTTGGTTTATTTTTCACACCCTTCGTGTCCTGTGGTTTTTTCCACAGAGCAGGCTAGAAAACAAATTTCATTTCATAGTAGTTATTGTGGGGTTTTTTTAGTGCCTTTACATAAATCGATTTTATATATAACTTCAAATTTTTGCTTACTCTGAAATCTTATGGCTGCCTTACGGTTCCTGCAGCAGTTTCCTGGAAAAATACATACTCACATCACTCCCAAAAATCTTCCTTGGTCTAAATCAAGTCAGCCAATGTGTGCCTGTGACTACCTTGCTTGGTGGGTCAGGGACAAGCTAACTTGAGGCAGTCATACACCACCAAACCCCATGACCACCACTAGCAGTTGAAGCATCCTGTACAAGGTCACGAGACAGTGCTCCTACAAGTCACCCACCAATTATTGGACAAAATCCACCATAGCCCCAACTAAAATGACTTCCTGTCTGAATTCACCTGAGTCGCACTGCAAGAACAGCAAGGAGGAGACCAACCTTTAAACTTAGACTGAGTAAATCTAAATTCATGACTTACTCAGTTTAAAGGTTGGCAAATTGAGCAGGTTCCATGTCTTTCATATAGCTGTGGCACTTAGACACCAAAGTCTTGTGAACAGTGATGAGACGCCTGAAAATCTGCGGTAACTTCAGCTTCACTACAAACTGATTATCTGTAAACTGAAAATATTGAAGATATTCTTACCTGATCAGTTGGAGAATATGGGCAGTCAGCAGTCCTCCTGTAGCCATTTCTGATGGTAACAGAAGGACGGCTTGTTGGTGTTGCAGAAAGTCCATGATTTCAATGTTTCAGCAACACATCTGCAGTTCAGAAAAGGAGTCCAGAAATGAACCCAACAAAACAACTTGTTCCATATCCACTAGATATTTATTGAGTTAAATTCTTAAAAATAAATATCCAAAATGTATCTGTGTTATCATTAGTTTTGGGATCGTGACTTCTGATAATTTAATATTCAATCCTTAAATATTGTTGAGAATACAAAAAAAATGAAAAAATTACCTTTTTTTCCCCCGGTCTGCCTTTCTGGGCGAGACTGACATGGCTTTGTTTATGCAGGTGTAGCAGGTGATTTCTCAGTACATCCACCAGGAAGTCACCACATAAAAAGCCCATTCCCTCTAACTACATCACGCTGGTCTGTGACCTGCAAAGGAACACATGACCTACATTAAGATGCTTTAATTTCTTCCTGCAGCAAAACACAAAGTTGCCTTTGATGTCACTTGTTCCTGCAGCAGTTTCCTGGAAACGAAAGAAACATGGAGAAGTCTCTCAAGTGCAATAGAGATCTGCTGGATAATACATACTCATGAAGGTGTCTTAATATAATTTATGTTTTTTGTTTAAGATTTTCTTTAGGAGAGTATTCAAAGTGGGTGATTTATGAAACATATTTAGTTTGTAGAACTGAAGAAGAAAAAATACAATTTACAGTTTTGATGAACAAGTATTCCAAACAAGAGTGTTTGTCGATCTACTGTATTTTGAGTACATAAACATCAAACATATATATTGTGTATATTAATATGACACAAAAGATGGCCTTAAGAGCAAATGAGAAGGAGGATAAACACAGGGATGACAAACCATGACATTAAACATCAACCTCTCACATAAGACCTACCTCAAATTCATCAACCAATAAAAGTGAAACCTGAATGATTTCCACTTCATAGCAGAGTTCAAAGGCTTTGAATATTTGTGGGAAGCCTACAAGCTGGCCCCTCTACAAGCTTAGCCCCAATCTTGGGATGATGCTCAAACCTGTTCTGAAGGATCCAGTGTGAAGTGGGGACCATTTGAAGTGGCTTTGGCAGCCTCTAGAAGAGCTAGGTACCCACTTGCAAGAGATAGGCAGGCCCATTGTCGGAAGAGTTGGCCAACAGTTCCTGCCCTGTTTGTTTGGACATGCTGCCGGCATGATTTGGCACTGCGCTAAGCTTCTCATTTCAGCCGGCTAACAGCATTTGTTCCCCAGCAAAATGAAACGCTATTAATATGGAAGTGACAAGAAGCTGGGCGAAGTGTACATATGAGAAAAGGTATTATTCGCGTGTTTTTCCTTAGGAAGAGAGATTTAAGGGCATAAGTAAAACTCTGTAGAGCAACAGTTACAATTAATTCAACATGCCTGCATATAATGTTACTCCAAAGAAATTATTGCACAGCCTAAAGATTTAGTGGTTGCTACTTGGGTTGGGAGGAGTACCCAGAAATTATTGTCGAGTAAGAGCAGCACTACTTTAATATGTTTTTACTCAAATTAAAGTTACAAACTTGTCAAAGAAATTACTTAAGAGCAAAAAGAATAATGTGATGCCACCTTTCTACTTTTGTTGAAAATTTACAAAACACCTTACCATTTAAAGTTGGCAACAAAAGTTTTAGAAGACAGCTTTATTGCACATGCTACTACTAGGGGGAGATTATCTCTGAATGCTATATAGTTCATTCAAGTGCTTAAGTGGACAATTCAGAAACAGCAAGGAAGTGGGTCCACTTTGTTTCACATTGCCTCACCTTAGAATGGTTGTTTAAAATCTCAAATAAAAATTTGTTTCTTTCTTAAATAAAGAGGAAAGTGTTGGTTGCTTTAAGTCTAAAAGTCTCTGTCAGAACAAATATTTGAAGGGACTATGCACCATTTACTCAACCCTTTTCATAAATAATTGTATTATCTTAGTTAACAGATCCTGTTTCTGTACCCTTTTTGCTATCTGTGGTTGCAGATGCATGGCACCACAGATCATGTTCAAATACTACCATTCCTGTCATTCTCCAAACTCCAAATAATGTACTGATTTCAACAGCTCTGGCAATAGCCAAAACCTTTCCAGTTCTGGAGGACCTGCATAGGACCAATGTGCCAGGAATTTTGTGTTGACTAGCTGATGATTGCCCCTGTTGCCAACACAGACAGTCAATTTGAAATGCTTTAGTTGGGGTGCCAGGGATCCAACTGTACTTTGAATGGGCAGGAGGTTATGCTGCTAAAGGTGCTGGTGGTACTGTAGAGATTGCCTTCTGAAGCAATTATTGAAGATGATGCAGAGTCCAAATTAATAAGATTTGCATAACATGCTATAAGCAGCCAATGAACAAACAGCAGCGTCTTTACACAATAAAATTTATGGTAGTTTATCTGTTATTTATGTGACAGACCAGCACAAACTTGTATTTAATTCTGAATTGGAATGAAAATGATTGAAGTATGAAAAATGCGGCACTCTTTGTTTGACTACTTTTTTACAATAAATAGAACTGTGTATTGAAGTATGTCCCTACTATCAGACTAAGGAACTGACATCTTTTCAACAAAATTCATCGTTTTTATATCAGCTAAAAACTTTGTCAAAATTAGTTTTTATAACCGCTCAAGCTCAAATTGGATGGTAATTTTTTTTGCCACTTATTCTCACATTTCAATCTGGACTTCTATAAATAGTTTAAATAAAACAAATAGTGTTGACAGGATACTGACTTTCTTTAAACTATTACATTATTCCTGCCATTCTTAAAAGGTCAAGGTATTGGATGTCACTACAAACAGTTGTCCTGTCAACAGATTCTCACACCGGAGAACCGGGATCTCTGCAGATTCAGTTTTCTCTTACCCGCTTTCTTATCTAATGCTCCTATTGCCTAGCTTGTCAGCATAGATGGGTGCCCATGTCTTGGCAGGTTTGTAGTCGTGCCATACTCCTTCCATTTTCAGATTGAGTGCTTCTCTGTGAAAAGTTCAAAGCTTGGGTATTGATTTACAACCCAATTGTGCTTTAGATGTCTCCACAGCTTTATTACTGACCTGTCTGCTGTATTCCTCGGTCATCATGATGCCATTTGTCCACTAAAAACTATTTATACTGAGAATAAATTGCACACATTATGTGGCTCACTGTTTGCTATTTAAGCCACTTTTGAAAGAATCTGCCCTGGATTTTAAGTTGTCAGAATAAAAAGGGGAAAAATGCAAGTGTATCAAACTTTGTAGATATTATTTAAAATCCAATCAATTACGAGCACATTTATCAGTCCCCTTTTAATTTACAATTACGCTCAGCTTAGTTTTGGTCTGTCAAAAATTTCCATTAAATGCATTGTTTGGAGTTGAAATGGGAAAATGTTGAAACTTTTCCATTTTTTTACCTGTTCATTGTTAAAAATATATGTTCCAAACATGTACCTTTTACTTCCTGAAACAAAAAAAAAACACACCTTTAAAAAAAAAATTGGTAGAAAAGCTGCTATTCCTGTTTCAGTTAACTTTGTTCCCAGAAATAAATGTACAGCGAAGACAAAAAGCCTCCATATACATGAAACTAAAAGGAACATGGGGGACCTGTAGTGAAGAGAAAGTAATTCTATTCATTCTTAACTAAGGTTGTTTTCGGAGTGTAAGCAGCAAAATATTGATTTATTAAATGTTTTTAGGCCAGAATAAGGGAGGTACTTTTGTAGAAAGAGCAGGCATGGGTCAGGAGAGGGAAAGACAGAGGATGGAAGATAGAGAATGAGTGAAGTAAAATAACCTAAAGGAGATAGAATCTTAATGTCTGTGGAGAAACCCAGAGCCTTTGGGGATGTAGTGTGTACAAGGCAGCAATTATACTTGATAAAGTGCCTCTCTCCACAGCCCTTTTCAGCACTCATTTCCCCCTAGTGCTCTCCATGCCACAGCAACATACATCTTTCATTGCAGAAGATCTCATTAACAACCAATAGATGGGACGTCACTTATCTTTATCAAACATACGGATAAGTGCCCCCTAATGATTCCCCTCTCCCACTTACATTTCTCACCTTCTCTCTTTGGAGGCATTGTCTTAAAGGCAAAATAGTTTCATCCAGCAGCATAAAGGCAGATGGCTGGTTACTCCACTGTAATGGAAGAACTTTTTTTCATTACCACATAATGGCAAAGATTTTAATTTGTCCAGCAAAAATAGAAGGAGCATGGGGTCATATGTGTTGGGAGTGACTGAGTGACACTGTAATGAGCATAATTAGCAAAAAATAAGGACAAAGCAAAAGCCTGGCAAATATTAAATTAAATTCTGATTTTAATAAATTGAAGCATATCCATTTTATGTGTTAACAGTTATATGGGTTAAGTGGCACTTATTTTGGCTTGTGAGATTAGTAATTCCTATCCCAGAGTTTGATTTAAATACTAATGACGCCCTTTCCCCTTAACACTGCATCAAAAAAGTCAGATTGTAATACCAAGGAGTAGCAAGCCCAGGTCCTCTGATGTCATCTGCCACCCAACTCGACTTTAACATCTGTAAAGTGGGTCCGTGTGTAGGTAGCCACCTGTGGCCTTTTCAACTGAGCCCAGTAAGGCTCCAGGGACCAAAAACTGTCCTTGCTTGTGAACTTCCCTTCCCGAGTCCTGGTTCCAGGAGAATACAGTTTCTCCAAGCAAGATATGCCTGGAACAGGGATCACCTTGGCTCAGTGATTCAAAGATCTTTGATTTGTCAAGATCTTTGAATCATCCATGGTCTATAATTTTCAAAGCTAGACACTATAAGGCACCAAAGCCATATATGATTCCACGATCATGATGGGGTACTGATATTATATCAATATGGTTGTTCTACAGAGGTAGTATGAGGGAGGAGGAATCCCCTCCTGTTTAAGGCCATAATTTTCACCTAGAAAAAGGTGAGGTGCTTGTTTTGATGAGCAATGGAAGGGTAAAGAGTGAGATGGATTAGCGCCTAATGTTGTGTAATGTAGGCAATGCCCTAGTCTCTTGTGTTGAAGACACAAAAAGCAATACACCACTGTACATTCCAACCCTTACTTAAGGTCAGGACGCCTCTTGGGAGCCTCCTTTAGGAGGCCCCGCTTGAAAGAGACTTTGAGGCAGATTAATAATTAGATGGAGGGCCTATGTCTTCATGATGGTGTTAGAAAAAATTATGAGCCCTTAAAATCAGTCGAAGAATAATGCTATAAAAGGATTTCCCTTGGTGTCCCCTCTGAACATGATACCATCATTACAAATGTCTAAATGGTTTTGCTCCACCATACTTTGTTTATTTTATTTTCCAGCCTAATTTTCCTTAGATTAGCCTACTCAGTGCTTTTAATTGCCCCCAAAACCAGGAAGAAACTTAAGAAATCATGTTGTTCCACCAAACTTTGGAACAAGTTGCCTTCAAATATTAGACAAGCATCCCTATTTTGTTACTGGTCCATTTGTCTACTATCTGCTTGTCATGGGGCTCTGGTGCCTATCTTTAGCAGTCATTGGGTGAGAGGCTAATGGTACATCCATGTACACCCTGGATAGCTTACCAAAAATAGCATGAAAACTCTGCCCTATAGCCTTTGGTGCAGTCAAAGATTCATTTTTGAAAGATATATTAGTGCAAATCAATGCAGTGAAACATATATGTATGCAAACATTTATAAGACAAATTAGAGACCAAATATCCTAAACATCATGCTTTTGGACTGTGGGACGGTTGCCCTAGCAACTCAGTGCAAGAGAAACCCCAGGCCATGATTGGACCACACAACCTTCTTACTGCAAGGCAACAACTGTTCCACCATGCAGATCTTTAAGCTGCATGGTTTTAAGGCTCTTTTATAAAGAAATCTTTTCCCCAGTGGCCTTTAGAACTGTGTAAGTTGGAATGTTGCTTTTAATGTTTCTCTTCCACTTTATGACCTGTTTTTGTTTTGTTTTATCTCTTGGTTTTATGTCTTTTAATTATCTTATTTTTATAAAGCATTTTGGTTAAACTTTACTTTAACTTGGAATTGGATAAACAAAACACAATAAATAGTTGCATGATTGCAGATAGGAAAATGGCCTTTAAACAAACACATAGGAAAATACAATGGAATTACCTCATTCCAATGCAATTTAAACTATTTTCACATTGTTTCAGTTTCTATGCTTCTGTCTAATTTCAATGCCTGCTTATCTTTGCAGCGAAGGAACAACAAATATCTCTGTAGCTACTAAATGCAGTTGCACTACATTTCAGTTGTGAGTATAAAGTATAAGAAATGAAAAAGAAAAGCAGCACATACCACCCTAAAGTGCATGCACACAAACTTATCTTTAAGTAGTCACACAATGTTTATACGAGTAATAATGGTAGCAAATACTGCATATTTGTTTATGATTTTTACATCACATTAGACCAGGGGTGGGAAACTCCAGGCCTCAAGGGCCGGTCTCCAGCAACTTTCAGATATATTTCTACTTCAACACACCTGAGTCAAATAATGAGGTCATTAGCAGGATTCTGGAGAACTTGACTGCACTTGGGAGGTGATTCAGCTATTGGATTCAAGTGTGTTGGAACAGGGAGAGACATCTAAGTGTTGCAGGACACCGGCCCTCGAGGACCAGGATTGCCCAACCCTGCGTTAGACTAATTATTATATTGTGAGATGAAGACTATGATCTATGTTTTTGCAGGTGTAAGTTGTCTCAGACTTTAGTGTTCAATTTCTATCTCAAAATAAACTGGCTGACCTACCAAAATTACTTCAAGAGGGCAACACCGACTCATCTGGAGGTCACAAAGGAACGTAGAACATCTTATGAAACTCTCAGCTCAGGACAGACTTGTCATTTCTTTGTGAATAGGGCTTCCTTCAGTCATATTTGGACCATATGTGTATTGAGGTTGTGCAAAGTTCCCAGCCCACATGTCACATTTCTACAGTCGTTACACAAAAGGCACAAATCCTGCCTACTGAGGGCCACTGTCTTTGTTGGGAAGTTGTGATGTTGTCATGTGGTGGAGGTGTGACTCATCTATAAAAGGTTTAGGTAGGAGTCAGGATTTCAATTAAATCCCAAGTAAATTTCAGCTATGTTTCAACTGATGGTTGTGGATTGTCGACTCATGTCAGATGGACTGTCTGGTAAAATGAAAACTGGTTCTACTTTTACTGTACTTTTATTCCTCTGTACCTTTTGGTCACCTTTCATGTTTCAGAAAATTTTGGAAACAGTTCATCATCATCACCTTTTTATAATACCACAAACTGTTCTAAGTGAAAATCTTAATCAAATTGATGGACAGACCGATGAAAAAAATACTCAGCATAGAAGGCATTGTCTTACTGAAAAATATGAACACTTGTTTTTTTTAAGTTAGCATTCAGACCCCACAAAGCTTTAGTGAGATACAAGGTTAGTTTGAGGCATCTGTAGCTATATTTACATGAAATGAGAAAGTAGTTTTTGTTGTCTCATCTGACTCATGGAAAAAGGTGGATAGAAAAAAAAGCTTATTCAGGGAGAAAAACAAACCCACCAAAAAGAGAATATTTTAGATTTACGTCAAGCAAGTATTATAAAAAGAGCCTCGAAATGCAGAGTTCTTCTAAGGCATTGGGTGGATGTTTACTTATTTGTATTCAGGTGTTCTAAAATACTGCAGTTGCATGAAGGAGGCTTTTCATCCCCGTACAAAGAACAGTTCCACTTCCTGAGCAAACTTATCATACAGCCTTCATCTCCGTCTGTTCCTACACAGACCCCTTCTCCATCTGCCTGTCTTCTCTTCCCCTCACTTTCCATAACGTCCACCTCTCCTCTCCTTTCTTGTCACTCACATGCTTCTACTACAAAGGTGCCCAGATGCCTCAAATCTTTAGCGTTGATCTCCTCCAGCAAAAGGGGTGACCCATGTGGGATCTGCTTCACTAATCACTGCCTGAAAGCACTCTGGACTCACGGGCGAGGGAGATAAAGACAGCTGCGAGCTTTAGTCAGCTTTAGAAGGCTTCAGCGGCTGTCTCTGTCGGGAATGACAAGGAAGACTGCTGCTGAGGTGAAAAATCGCCGCTGGCCAGCCTACTGCAAGCTACCTTTCCATCTTTCCATGTCGTTGTCAGGAAAAAAGAAATTTAAAATTTAAAATCACCACCATCTCTGAAACAAGCGCATGGGAATGTCACCTCTGAACAGCAGGTAAGCTTGCCCTCAGTTCGCATGCATAATAATTTGTTGTTTCATTGTTTTTAATGTTTATTAGCCCTCGTATCCCCACCACAACCGCCAGAACTCTCAAGAGTGATAAACGGCGCACAACAAGGCCTAGAGAGTGAGCTTCACATGACTGCACAGAATCCACAATTAGCCATTTCATTAGCATTCATTAACATTTTATTTTATTGTGTATGTGGGAGCAGCAGTGCAGAAGTTGAGTGCAGATGTTGCATTCTGCAACTGACCCGTGAACACACCTAAATGCATTCTGTTGTCAGTCTAATGGCAGTCGATCCTAATGCATGTGATCACTGAGTGTAAGCAACCAAGAATTAAGTTGACTAAGTTTTAGAAAGCATTAGAGGTTTGAAAAGTTAGATCAGTAGAAAAAAAAAAAAAAAAAAAAAAAAAGATTTCAATGTGCTTTTGCGGTGCTGTTGGTGTAAAACAATAGTCACCAAAACATACTGTACATCAACTGGCAGAATGTTAGCAAAGAGTCTTATTTATCAGTATAAAGCCACCTGATATATTCAGCTAACTTTCTAAATACATTTAGCATTTACAAAGCAATGTTGGTTGTTTAAATATTAAATAAAATGTGCCGTTTTCAGTGGGTATGACCAATACTATCTTTCATCAAAGTGATCTGAAGTTTCTACATACTGATATGCCAATTTGTTCCTTTCTGCAACCTCTCAACAAGAGGCAAGATTATATACAGCTCCTAAATCAATATCCAAAAATACTAGATGTTTCCAGGCAGCGTTCTCATGTAAACAAAGCATACTACTGTTTGATAAGTACCACTTGCAGGACCCAAAAGAAATTTTGATTTTGACTGAATGCCATTAAGTTAGAGAAAATATATATATTATAAGCTGAATAAGGATGTAATGACATGGATCAGCCAAAATGTCTTATTTGAGCTCACTGATCCTCACTTCAAACTACTCAAAGGACAGTCGCAGTGGGAAATATGTGTCTTATTTTTCAACTTACTAATGTTAAGTAATGTTTTTATTTCCTTATGACAAAACACAGAACGGAAAAAACTCAATGTTCACTCTTTTAAAAGAGCAGTAGACATGGTAGTACTTGGGAAGGTAAGTATTTGCCCACTTTTATACGAGTCCAAAAACATTTGAGAGCCAATATTTGAGCACTAAAAAAAATAAATAATAGAAATGCATAAATACCAATAATCAATTATTATAAGTACAATTTTTATTTACTTATAAGTAGAGTGGGCATTTGCACACTATTTCCAACATTTTCTACCTGCAGTGTCCGTTAAAAAACTATTTATCTGATGCAACCCATTGCTTTGATACTGCTCAACACCCCAACTAAGAAAACAAACAAACAAAAAAACATTTAAATGAGATCAACTTGCAAAGAGTGCTTATGTACACATTTGCATACATCTAAAAAGTGTGGGTTTGGTGGTGGTTTTAAGGCATCTGGTTGTTGCAGTAGAAAAGACACTGAAAGCCATGCCTGAGGATCTATTAATTTTGTTGGAAGCTCGGTCATTACGAAGGTAAATGCTGACATTTCAGGCGCTGTGTTATTTTGACTGACTGCCTATTAGAGGGTGTAATGCGGCGCGCAAATGTATACTTCAAGCCTCAGTGCCTTGTCAATGGACAGGGGGAACGGAGGACTCAATCTAGTGGCTTTTATTTAGCAAGGTCAGTCAGGACATTAGCAGGCTTGGACACAGCTGGTGCACGCACACACTCGTAGGGACACCATCAGCGACACAGTTGTCAGCAAGAACTGTGAAAAGCCAGCGCTATTAGGGGCTTGTCTCGATTTACAGTGTATTGGTCCTGTTTATTGAAGATAGTGGTTGTAAATCTCTGTTATTGCTTCTCGTCAGCCTCTGAAGCTAAAGTAGTCACATGTTCTGATCAGTGGAGTTTTACCGCCTACTGACAGCTCGGCAGACACTTTAGTTGGACAGTCTGGTCGCCAATTGTGTGACTCACTGAAAAATATAAGAATTTTAAATTGTTACCCCAAACAGCTGTAATGACTCAGACATACTTCACTGGCTTCTCTGACTCTCAAACAAAACAAATCAGTGTCCATGAAATTATATAATCGCTTAGAGTGACAGAGTATTGATAGATCATCGTTCCAGCTGTTGCAATGCTCAGGTGTGTATAATTTTGAAAGTGGCAGTTCGGTGTATGTCACAGGGCAAACTTTGGTGAACCTTTCATTATCGTCATTGATAACTAGTGTATGTGAATTAGAGCTTTGGAGGCTGAATTTTCTTCAAGTTACACAAATTTAGGGAGCAGATAGCTATAGTACCTTGTAAGCTTTTTTAAATTTTTCATCTGACATATGAGACTTTGCCTGGGTCACGGAAAGACAACTAACATTCTTTGATCAAAAGCATTCATCTGAAGTTCGGACTCTAGTTTAAGGGTGAAGAGGAATCTCTGTCAGAGTCTTTGGCAGTGCCAGCACCTCACTGATTTTCTTTCAGGTTTGCCTTGTATTTAGCTCCAGCCATCTCCCCATCAACTTTAATCGCCTTCTCTGTCCCTCCCAGAGATGCTGGATCAAGTTTTAGACTCAAATTGAATTTAGATTGCAAAACCATAGGCTTAGCTAAGATTTACATCTTATTCTCTTGTTTTGAAGCTGGTTGTGTCATTACACTGCAGGCTAATCAAATTAGAAGCACTTCCTGTTGTGTTAAGAAATTCAAGATTTTTTTCTAGTTTACTTGCTGCACCTTACATAATTCATAGCATACCTTGAAACACCTTTACAGTTTGAACTTAATGTTAAAATTGACAACACTGGTTCCAAATTATTTTATATATATATAGGCCCTCCATACCATATAGTGAAGTCTAAAGAGGGATATGAATATGAACATAAAGTATTATGTCACTAAAACACAAAATAAATAGTTTGTTATTCATCATACTTGAAAGCTGCTTATAATAGGTTTGTTAAAATGTAAGAAATGTTGAAAGAATTTCAACTAGTTCTAAATCTTTTGATTGTGTCGACTGATATAGGTTCAAGACAAACAGTGCAGGATTTGAAATCATAGCCTACAGCAATGCTAATTAGATGGCCTGTATTTAATAACATTTATGTTATACTTGGAATAAAAAAAACAAAAAAAACACAGCATTAAGTTAGACTTAGAGCAAAAGTTTGAACTCTTGGACATGAAGAGCAGGACTTCACATAAGAAAATATGCTCTCTATTACTAAAGCATGATGCTGCCACTACAGGAATGAGAAGTTTACATTAGGATTCTGAAATGTGTTAGACTATGATATAAACATTGATGTCTGTGAATGCAGCATGGTAGAATGTGGAAAACTTTACGAGGTAAGCATATTTGCAGAGTCCTGCTTTGTTTTCATTTGGGCAGAGGGGGTCAGTGTTGGTGATCGTTTCAGAGTCCATAATAGTTCTGCCCTACTAGTTTATAAAGATACATTGCTCTATTTAGGCAATAGAGGGTCATGGAGGACTTGGTCCATCCCTCACCAAGGTCTCCACTCAAGAAAACGGGGGACTGTTTTTTTATGGGTCTAATTAGAACCTGGCATCACATGTGGGCTGCTGGTAGGGATTAGACTGGTGGCTCAGTTGGCTGACTTTTGATGGACCCAGTGCAGACGCTTCCCTTGTTACCCCTGGAGGAGAGGGACAGCATGTGTTCACACGTGTTAGCCTGTGTGCACGGGTGAAGAGGGGGCTGCAGACCTGCTCCAAAGCGATTTGTTTCAGCCAAAAGGTTCCCTTGTCCTTCACAGATGGCTGGGCATGCATCCCTATTAGTGATGGAGGGAGAAGAGCAAAAAAGAACAGAGAAAACAAGAGACACCTGTGTGTGTGTGGGTGCTCAACACACAAACTCTGAGCATGAGAAATATTTGCAGTTGAATTGTTTCCTATAGAATGTAATTTACACTCCATCAGGGACAAGAAGAAAATATATCACAAAATAGAATATATTGAAAGCCAGACTTGGAGTGGAAACTTACTGAGGCAAGCAAAATCCTGAGACCCCTTTGAAGGAATTAGCATTTTCAACCCTCAGGGAACAATGATAGAGTAAGAGAGATAGAAGCTGGACAAGGAAGTGCAGGAAGCAGAGAGGAATGTGTATATGAATGAGATTTACATTAAATGCAGGAATACTTTCCTGTATTTAATGTGATTGCTCATTAAAATCAATTTTTCCTCAGTCCTAGGGGAGATTAAATGTCTGTTGACAGGTCCAAAAGTGTTTAGTTTGTGTTCTTCCCAACACCACTGAGTTTGTAATGAGCTTCCTACATTACCTTAAAAAGTATTCACAGTCCTTGCCATGTTAAATCCCCAAACTTTCAGTTTCCTCAAGTTTAAGGTATTATTAGGATATAGTCCAATATGAAGACGATTGCAGAATGAAAGCAAAAATGATCCAGGGTCATGAAAATGTTCAAATCTAAACATGGATCAATGTCATGTCCCACTGTATTCCATCAAAATTAAAAATAGATATACTGCTAAAAAAATTATTCAATTAGTTTCCCTCTGCCTTGCATCTTTGTTTCCATTTTTCCTTCCTCCATCATACTTCTGTCTCCAAGGTTTATCCTTCCTTTTATTTATCCTTGACTCTGTTTTAGTTTCTGCCTTGCTTGCTTCCTGGTGTGCTTCCTTCTCTTGACCCTCATGACCTTTCTCCCATGCGATCTTCCTCCAGTCGATTTCTTCCATTGACTCATGCTCATTTCTTGTGATGATTGTGACTGAAAGTACTGGCTACACTACTTGATGAGCATTAGCATTTTGTGTTTTACATGGGCATTAAAGGACAGAGCTCTAGAGAGTTAAATTTGGAAAAGTTTGGAATGTATGAACAATATAGAATAGTTACCTAAAAACGGAATGGCTAAGTCAAACTGTGAATCTAAATTATATTAATCTGTGCACTACAATATGTTGCACAATACATCACTTTTGCCACATTTTGTTTCATTAAAGCCCTACTCCAAATTTTATTAAATTAATCTCTTCCCACAAAATTCCTCACACGAATACCCTATTATGTCAACATGCTAAAAAAAAAAAAAAAAAAAAAGTGTTTTTGCAAATTTTAGAAAATTATTTGCATAAGTATTCACGGGCCTGCTTAATACTATGCTGATAAAATTCAAAAGTAAGCTTTTTTCACAGATCATCTTTGAGATGTTTCTACAGCTTAAATGGAGTTAATTCGGAAAGGCACACACCTGTCCATGTAACGTCCCACAGTTGACAATGTAGGTCAGTGTGCAAATACCAAGAATAAACATCAAAGGAACTGTCTGTAAACCTCTAAGACAGGAAAGTATTGAGGCACAAATGATACAAAATGGGAGGGATACAAATATATAGATAAATAAATCTTGGTCGCTTTGAAGGTTCCAATGAGCTCAGTTATTTCCATCATTTATAAATGGAAGACGTTTATCTCAAATTAGTGGCTTTAGAACCTTTTTGAATGTCCTGGATTTTTTGCTTTGTGTTGGTCTTTCATTTTTTTAAAGCTTGTGGTTCTGTGATGAAATCTGAAAAAGTTCAAAGTTTTTAAGTCTCGCTCAGCCCTTCGTCATCCACTTGCATATGTTGATCTCCCTACAGAACAGATGCTGTGTGCTCCAGTTCTGTCATTGTTCTTGTCATTGCAGGCATGGGAAGCATCAAACTGAGGAACAGGAAAAAGCAAAGGAATGCATTTAAAGACTTAAATGTCCAATTAAAGACTGAGTATAAAAAAAGGAATATTATATTGCTTTGATCTTCTTAATTAGCATATTTCCTGTTGCAACTTGACAGACTGTACATTTTGGACAATAGACGCTGCTCGTAATTCAACATTTTTCCTATCCATCTGTTTGGCTTGACTTTCTTTTTCAATTATATTCAAATTATATTTCTTTGGCTGAAGTACAGTCCTCCCCTCAATACTTTTCTCTCCTTGGGCAATGTCTTGTAAACTTTATCAACATGGAGGAGGAGTAGATGTGAGTCAAATACCTACTGTCATTTTACAAGACAGCTCTATGCTAGTAGGATCTCATTTTGACAAGATCACATCATGTTTCTGTTATTTTCTCAATACAAATTTGCCATAACCAAAGCAAGCACATATCTCTACCAAATGAAAGAAAATTAACACCAAAAATTATGGGTCTATGTTTGGCTGAAAAATACAAGCCCTTCAGATAGAGCAAAATGTTCAACATTTAAGTTGTCTTTGAGTTTGAGACTATTTTGTGTCCAACTTAGATTATCACATTATACATGCAGTAGCCTATAGAGCAGACCTGAACATACTGAATAGAAAAAAAAAAGTTAAGTTTTGCAAACTATAAAAACGAGCAAAAGAAACAAAATTATCATAAAAAGCCTGAAAAACAAAAAACTGAAAAAAAAAAATCAGAGTTTGCAGTTGCTTTTTAATGATGTCCACAGAGTTTGCAGCCCACTGTCTAAAAGGCACTGTCCCCCTTAGTTTCTAGGTGCTTGCATGGCACGACCAGAAGATTCTGAGTTTGGAGACAAAAGGCCATGAGCAGCAGAGTGTTTGGTTAAAAGCCGACACAAATCATCAGGGGACTGGCCATTCAAGACCCTTAGGGTGAGTACAAGAACTTCTAACAAAATTTTAAAATCCCTGGAGCCATGAGAGCATAGAGCTGGGGTGATATGAGTGTATTTACTGGATTTGGTGAGAATTTTGGTTGCTGTGTTTTAATTAGCTTGTACATGTGAGAATGATTACCTGGCCAGAGTGGTAAAAAGAGCATTATATCAGTCCAAGCACTAGAATCTAGAGTTTGTGCTTATTTTATTCATTTAAAAATCAGAAATCATTATTACTGCTATGTAAGAAATTATGATACCCACCCAAAACATTCCAATTCTCAACATACCACATCAGGTTCAATAAAAAGGCAACAGGCTAATTTTATGTCCCAACAATTTTGTATTAAACGTCCTCTTTGATGGTCTGTTAAGATGATATGTACAATCAAATTTTCTCAGAAATAGATTTTGTTTTTCATTAGAAGTAGGTCATAGAAATCAAAATTAGAGAGAAAGGCTTGAAATATTGTGTGTATTGAATCTATAAGAAAATTGTGTAAAATCAGAAGAAAAGCTTAACATTTTTCAATTGATTAAAATGCATCAGTGTCCATGGAAACCTGGATATAGATGTAGCTCTTGACAATATTTGCCTTAAAGCAACAATTGGTTGGTTAGTTGGGTGCAACAATTGTTAAATAGTTAGTAAACATACAAGGGGATATTATGCATCATTACATTAAATCTAGGTGTTTTTCTTTTTTTTTTTTTTTTTTTTTCCTTTTTGCAATGTCTTGAACTGCTCCACATCTTATGCCATACCTAAAGTTAGAAAACAATGTGTAGCACAGAAATAGACATGATGTCATGGTTGACCTTGTGTTTGACGAACTAATGCAGGTGAAATGAATGACCAGGAGCCATGGACAATGATGGTCCTTAAGTAGGTGATAATTGAGAGCTCCCTGGTGGGGCTTTTAAAGACAATCAGCACTGAACCTTAAAGAGAGCAGAGATGTACAATAGCAAATCATAGTTGGCACCTCTTAACTGCACAGGTCAGAGCAGCTAATGGCCTTCCCAGAGAGCAAAACAACCACAAACAACCCATACGGGCTAAGTTCACTTTCTATCTTTTGACCACTTGAGCATAGTGTGCTTTTTCAAATTGAGTGGGCCATTCCACTATTTACCAGTCCAGTCAAACTAATTTAATTGTGTTCTCCAACCAAAGTGCTCTGGCAGAAAAAGAAAGGCAAAATGCAGCTCTGCGTGAGAAAGAACGTTCAAAAAAAAGAAAAAGGTGAATTGCAGAGAGTGGGAGAAAGTACAGAGACCAAAACACGGTAACCCCTAAAAGCCAATTGCACAACCATTAGGTAGTGACAAAGAAAAGAATGCATGCAGTACCAAAAAAAAGTTGCATTGGACAAGATAAAAGGTACAACCTTTGTTCACCCAATGAATGTGCTTATCATGAAAGAAACAAAAAAAAAAAAAAGCAAAGTGGCAGCCTCCGATCAGGGCTGGTACTCTGTCTGACAAGCAAAGGAGTAAACAAGTGTGTCATTTGAGACGCGCGCTGCCGAAATTCCATTTCAGACTCAATTTTCCTTGAAAACAATGAGAATAATTAGCTTCATAACTCAAATGCTGAACGGAAAAATAATGGCAACGATGAATCATAATGTCACACAGTATCATTACAGCAATGCTGAACGCTTATTAGGAGACCAGCATCACAATCGCACATCCAGCACAACCATCTGTCTGGTTTAAGGATGCTAAAATGGCGAAATGATATTTATTAATTTATTTATATGTATATTTATACCCCAACGTTTGTGCAAATGTACAAAAACACATCATTAAGACGACTGGGACAATAAAACCTAAGAACAGGAATAAACAGCATTTTAGAAACCTCGTGTCAAAAATTTCTGGCTTACCTAGTAATGCTAAATTTAAGTCTAATGTTTGAAAATCAGTTTAATACAAAAAAAAAATCCTTTCAAAGGATGCATACTTTCTTTTCATAAAGTTAACTCTTTGTACACCAAAACAAGCTTGAGGAGATCTCTCCGTATGCCCTAGGATTTCAAATCTATTTAGTATTAACACAAAGCTAAACATGTAAACAAAAATATAAAACTAAGAGAACTTGTGATTAAAATGAGAAATGTCATTTACGCTTCAGAAGGCAACATCTATGTACTATTCATTAACTAAAAAAAAACAACATTAGCTCCAAGGAAGACTAATTACCAGGAAACGGACGATGATCTCCTTCTGGTCGACATGAGAAAGATTTATCTTGTGTGGACTCCACATATTTCAACAAAAGAGCTCACCTTTAGTTTGAAGTCAATCAACCAATCTGACAGGCTTGAGGACAGCTTTCAGTACATAAGGTCAACCAAAAGCAATACAAAACAGAATCTCTGCAGTGTCTGTTCAGCCGTCATGTTATCTATGCTCTTTCTTATCCTGAATGAATAATATCTTTCACCATGAAGAAAAGTGTTGCCTTTTTTCATCTGTTGTTGATTTGTGCCAATTTAAACACCTTAATAATGTAAAATACCTAACCTTAAGTCTTCTTTACTCAGCGAACAGCTCCACATCAGAGGTGTGGTATATTTTGCACTGCTTATATGACGTGTTCACTCACTGGAGACATCGGCATGAACTATCCCCAGGGCAAGTCCTTTCGCTTCATACACCCACCAACACTTCCTAGACACAACACACAGAGAGGTTTAATTAGCCTTTAGAAAAAGAGATGATTAAATGCAATTCAGAATGATACACTAATGAATCCATTGCAAACTTCACTGGGCAGTGCACCTTGCCAGTCAAGGTGCACTGCCCAGTTTTATTCCAGTGCTTAAAACATGCACAAAAGGTTTGCCACTCAATCTACAAAAAAGCAAGGGGAAAACTTATTCACAATGCAACAAAGACTACGTTTTGATTTGAGTACTTGTGTTGTCCCTCCAGACCATGCTGTCTTAGACACTGGGCCCTGGCGACTCCATCCACAAACATAAGTTGTTAAAAAAAGTGATAAAAATGATATGTACATATACATACATACACACACGCCCACACACGCATACATATACATATATACATTCACTCACACTGAAACAAACCAAAGCATGAATACATGATTAGCAGAGATGGCTAATTAATTTTCGCCATCAATTTAATTATGTTTATGTATATTAGTTTGATCTGCATAGTTTTCAATTATCTCTGGATGTGTGCTTCATTAATTCAGTGTTACACAAAAATTTAATCAATCTATAATAGACTTAATGAAGTGTTTCCATTTCATTTGGGCTGAAATGATTTGACATGTTTATTTTTTTTTTATTGGCAGAGTGAGGTCACTCATTATTTGAACCTGTGAAGATCATTTTTATTTGTGTGGAGGAAATTTGCAGGTCTCCCATTTTTAATTTCCAGGTTAAATTGTCAATAAATAAAATGTTCCCTAAAGCTTTAATTTCTAATTTCCTTTGCGTTATGTAACCCCTATTTCAGTCAAGCCCTAATTAGGAACATAAAATAATTGCCATGTTCTGTTGTTAATTTGGCAACTAATCGGGGTAAAGCACAACCAACCCAATTAGTTGTAACCATTAAGTTTTAAAAACACATATCACCACTACATGCATATGCATCTTTATAAACGGTATCAGGAATTTTTTTTTTCCTCTGGCAACGAAAAATCCAACATTTCAGAAACATTTTGAATTCTAGACATGCAACATTCACCTTTTCTACCAGGAATTATAGACATAAAATTGATCTACTTTGTCATTCTAAGCTCTCTTTTTTCTTTAGTTCCGAGCTCTGGCAGGGCATTGCATAATTTTCCTTCATTTTCTTGATTTGCATATATACCCATTACTCATTGTTTGATCGATGGCTTTCCAGAATATTTTTGTTTAAAACTGAACTGCCATTTGGAAGTTTTCAGAATTGTATCCATCTTGGCACATAACGTGCCATAGAATGGCACTGTGTGCCTGGAAAATTCACAATACCACCCCTTCAATGATTTGTCAGAATAAACTCCAAATGTGTTTTTTTGTATACTAACTAAATGTTCTCAAAATATTCTTTTGCAATACTGTGAATATTTTTTTTTACTTCAGCTCAAATGTTCAAAGCTGATTTTCACATGAAAATTACATTTTAAATTATATTTGCATTGGAGAGAATGTCAATAAGTAGGCAAAAAACAAGTCAATTCTGTGTGAGTCAAACTAAATTCCTTCAAGAAACAAACAAAAAAATGCAACGAGAGCAATGATTTGATGATGTTTTCTATGTCTTCTGGGAGTTTCTCAGCCTGCATTTGATCTCATAGGTGTGTTGCACGGAAAAGGCTGGGGGGTTGTGCTGATCAATGTCTCCTTTTTTTCCCCTTCCAACATTATGAAGAACTTCCAAGAGATTTTTGAATTACCCTTCCAGTATCAGCAAATCTTCGGGCACCAAGAAACCATGAAAGATTGCAATGAGAAGATGTAAAAAGTTTACTTGTGCCTGCCTCCGTCCAGAGTGGGTTTATTTTTTACATTACACATGGATTAAAGAGGGTGGTGAGGAGACTCCCTGACTTTGATCTGACCTTGGAATGTAAAGTAGACCAGAGAGCTCGCAAACAATAGAGTAAAACCCCCAAACCCTTCTTTTCTGCTCTGCCGTGGGAATCCCCTGTCGACATTTTCCCAGAAGAAAGGACACGCGTCCGGTGTTCCAGTAGAGTTTGCCTCAGCTGCCCAAAAGAGTCTTGCAAGCAGGATTAAATGGAGCAAACACGCTGTCCACCTGGCCCTACTTGTCAAGCTGCTGATCATACCTACTGCTGAAACTTGGCGATATCCATGTTGACCAGATCAGGGCCAATCTGACTGCCTCGAGCGAGGTGGTGATTTTGACAGGATTACCTGCAGGATCAACAAAGCATGCCCTCTTTAACTCCAGAAGCTTTGTCACTGTGATGCAGGTGGATAAAGAGCAGGTGTGGAGACCGAGGCAAAAAGACGGATTAGTCTCTGACAGTAGTATAAATGTTCAGTTTAAGTCACAAAAAAAGTTAAAGTATAAACTTATAAAGAAATTTGTCATATGATGAATACCCATCAACTCCAAACGGTCATTTGGAATAAGTGTATTAATGGCTTTGGTTGTAGGGTACATTGATCTTTCCAGGATGTACACAACCTTATTTTAAAATAACTTTTAATGTAAAAATCTAACATGAATGGACAGAAAACAAAAACTGATGCTACATATGTTGAATGTACTATGGTTACTGACAGTATTTAAAAAGGTCTTTCCCCCTTGACTTGTTAAGTATTTGTACACAAATATTGATTGAAGTTTTAGAGTGGAATGTGGTTTTGTGCAGCCAGTTTTTTTTTTATTATTCAGCTTTACATTATTTAATTGAACTCAAAATGCTCTACACCTGCCAATGTGATGTTCGGAGTAAACGGGGGGAAAAAAACACAACAAGGTGTCTAACCGTTTGTTGTACGCTTAAGGTAGACAAATAATATAAATCAGCCTGTTGGCGCTGCCACATTTCAAAGTGACACGCAAACAGTGTGCAGGCCTAGTTGTGCCAGTCATTGCTCTTCTTTTTGCATTCATGCTGCCAGAGCATTTCGACATATATATATATATATATATATATATATATATATATGTGTGTGTGTGTGTGAGATTC